>CM036091.1:404799-599855 GCA_020631695.1 Trichoderma cornu-damae | reverse complement strand
AAATACTAACTTATACTTATCCTTTAAGTATAAAGGACTATAAGTTTCTTAATAAAACTATAAATATACTATATACCTAAGGCTAAGCTAGCTAGATAAAGCAGTTAATACTATTTAGCTGCTTAGTCTTTATAGTTTAATAAATAATTAATAATATTAAAAAAGGTTATATAATAATTAACCTATAGTTATTAAATAAGATTATAGTACTTAATATATACCTTATTCCTTTATAAAAAGAGATTATTATATTATTATAAAAAAAATAGTATATTATAATGCTAGATATATCTATATTCTTTTACTAACTACTTATTTATTTTTATTATAAAGATTATATAGTTTTAATTAATCTATATAAACTAAAGATATTATATATAGTTATTATAGAATATAAAAACTCACTCCTTTTTACTTAATAATTTATAAATTAAAAACTCTACCTATATTAAGATTTTATTTATACCTATATTAATAATATTATTATTTTTAATAATATATTTATAAACTATTATTACTACTTAAAATAAGTCTTTATACTATTTATATAACTTTACCTTACTATTTCTTTATTAAAATCTTTCTATACCTACCTATTAATTTAATTATTAAAGTTTAAGGTTAATGCCTTAAGATTAATAATAACTTAAGAATATATAAATAATTTAATAAAGATTTAAATATTAATAAACTTAGTTAATTTAAAAATATACTTAAGAATAGCTACCTTCCTATATTAATTTATTTATTATTTTTAATATAAGGCTGCTTTATTAAAGGCTTGTAAAATATAATTACTAGCTTAGCTATAGAAAGAGGGTTAAAAGATTAATAAAATAAATAAAAAAGCTTATTACTTTAAGCTTTAAAAAGCAACTTTTAAACCTACTATAATAAAGTAAGATATATTTACTATCTTATAATAATAATTAATAACTTAACTTTAATTATACTACTATAATCTAGTATAGCTAACCTTTTTTAAATTAAATATTAATAATAAAGGCATAAGACTATTTATTTTTTACTTAAAATATAATTAATAAATACCTTTAATAATACTATAATAATAAATATAGCTAGTAATATTTCTTAGCTATTTATTAGCCCTAGCTAAGACTTAATATAAGCTTATTAAACTTAAAGTTATATACCTTATTTAAGTATATTATAAATTATAAACCTTAATTTAATTATACTATAAACCTATTAAAGTCTTAATAAATTATTAAGCTATAAAAGGTATTATAAGCTATATTATAATAATAATATTTAACTTTATTAAAGTTAATTAATAGTTTATATTAATATTTATTTACTTAAGCTAATATTAATTAAAGGTTTATTATATCTTAAAGAAAATAAATTTAATTTTAAATACCTTATCTTAACTTTTTATAGCACTAGATCTAGATAAATTTAAACTAGTACTTAAAGTAAATAAATTAAATAATATTTAGTAAAATAATATTTATCTTATTATTATAATAATTATTATTAATAATACTTTAAAATAAAAAATATAATAAGGTTATAAAGATAATAAATACTTTAATATTATTATTAATATTTTAAATATTAATATTAAGAAACTAGTCTAGCCTTTAATAAAAAGTTATAATAAACTTATTAAAATACTATTCTTATATAAAGATAGCTTAATTTATTATTAAGATATTAATAATTATTAATTCCTTTATATTTTATAAAACTATATTTAAGATATTCTATAAATAGTATATAATAATTAATTTTATACTAGCTTATAAAAGACAATAGCAGCCCTAGATAGTTTTAATATACTATAATTTATAAAAATAATATAAAAATATATCTCTTACTGCCCTTAATATTTAATAAATTAAATAAATACTTAAAAACTAATAAAAAAACTTTAACCTATTTAAAGTAAAGCTTAGCTATATTATATAGTTATTATAGACTTTATTATTAACTTTTTATTAAAAACTCTATATTCTTTTTAAAGATTACTTAATTATAACTATAACTTTAATACTATAATAATAATAATATATAAATAATTATATAAATTTATTTTAATATTAAGATTAATAAGATATATAGTTTAATAATAAGTAATTATATACCTTTATATACTATTACTATATAATTAAGGTATTTTTAAAATTATTATTAATAATAAGGATAGAAAATTTATATTAAATTTCTAGTAAGCGCTTTTTTTAATACTTAGCATTAAGCTTATAGTTAGTATAAGCTATTACCCTTAAATAAATAAAGTATTTAAAAAAAAGAATTAAATAGTAAAGATAGCTATTTATTACTATATAGCTATATTTAACATCCTATAGATAGAAATTATACTAGTACTATAGTTTAGCTTAAATAATACCTATAGTATGCTTATAAAGTATAGTCTTAATAAGTTTATATTAAGCTTTAAACCTTTAAGAGTAATAAATATAATTAAAATAAATACTTACTTAAATTAAAATACTTTAAATACTCTTTAATAATTATTTATTAAAGATACTAAATATTTAATTAAAAAGGTAGTTATAAATACTAAATACTTTTATAATAAATATTATTACTTTATAAACTTTAAACTTAATAATAAAGTATACCTTTAGCTTTATAAAGGCTATAACTTATTAAAAAAGCCTTTAAAGAAATAATTATAATAATATATAAGACTATTTAAAGTACTTAAAAAAATTAGATTATTAATATATTAACTTAAATTACTTACTAAATAATATATATATAATATAATATTTATAGTATATTTATATCTTAAGCCTTAAATTAATAACCCTTATTAATAATAACCTATAATACTAAAGGCTATTATAATTAATAAAAATCTATAATAAAAAGTATAAAAATTAGTTAAGCAATAATTAAATAAATATAGTTATTATTTATAAGTTAAGTATCTTATTTAATAAAAGAATTACAAGCTTAAAAAAGATTAATAAATAAAAAAGAGAGAATTAATATAAATAGTAAAGGAGTTAATTAAGCAGTTTAAATTAACTAACCTAATAGCTAAGCTATATTTAAATATACTAAAGACTATAAAGGCATTAATAATCTTAAAAATAAATATCTAGGTAATACTGCCTACTAGACAGGCATTACTTTAAGTAATTATTAATACCTTTTAAATTTATTATTACCTTAACTAGCTACTAAGTATTTAAATAGTAATAGAATTTTTTTACTAAAAACTCTTAAATATAAATTTCTTACCTTACTATCTTACTCTTACCTTTATAAACTTCTTACTTTACTTTTACTTTTAAAATTTTTATTAATATTTATATTATTAATATTAATAATAACTTAAACTATTATACACTAGCTTAAATAATTATTCTATTATTTATATTTATTATGCCTTATTAAAAATATTTTAACTTAATTATATATACTATACCTCTCTCCTCTTTACTTAATATTAAATTAAACAATAAGTTTAAAAAATTAAAAAAAAGCTATTAAAGCCTAGATATAATAAATATTATAATATTATTAAAGAAGGATAAAATATAATATTATAAAGTCTTAATAAAAAGAGTTTTTTAAATAATTAATCTTAATCTAACTTAATACCTTACTTACTTTATAGCCTGCATTATTAAATATATAATAACAGGCATACTAAAAGCTATTACTTAATTATCTTAAGGTAATTACTAAAATATAACTATAAAAGTAAAGTATTTAATAATATAGACTAAACTTATAAAATAATATTACATCCTTAATATATTAAGTATTATAGTAGTAATTATTATTAAATATATATAAAAGATTAATATTAATAATATAAATAATATAACAAGCGCCTTAATCTAATATAAGGTTTTTAAGTTTACCTATATTTTAATTAAAAACTTTAATATATACCTTAATAAAATACTATAAACTAACTAAGTATAGCTAGCAATAGATAGTAATTTAATAATAAGTATTAATAATAATATAGATAAACTATTTACTTAAGATAAATAAGTAAAAGTCTTTTAAGTTATAGTTAGTATAAATAAAGATAATAATAATTAAAATATAGTAAGCTTTATATTAATCTACTAGCAATATAAAGCCTTTAAAATATAATAATAAAAGTTATTATTATTATTACTAATTATTATAATTATAAAGATAACTATTAACTATAATAAAGTGATTAAATATATAATTAAATAGATTATATTTATTTATATATAAAAATAAAGTAAGGAATTAAATAATACCCTTAATAATATTTTAACTAAATAAATTATTAAAGTGCTTTTACTAAATATTAAACTTTAAATAAAAGGCTAGATAATTTAAGCTAATAAACTATATATTATAATATAGTTAATAAATACTATAAAAAACCTATTAAAATATAAATGAATCTATTTATAAAAGATACTAAGACTAGCATTATAGTTAAATAAGGGTTTAATAAATATTATTATTAATAATCTTAAAAGACTTGTCTTAATAAATAAATTATTAACTATTGCTATTTATTAATAAATCTATATAGTTATAGATTAACTTAAAAGCTATACTAGATATATAGAAGATTAATAAGATTGCTATATTATATATAAAATAGATAATATTATATAGATATTTAATAAAGGGATATTAATTATTATAGACTAATTAATAAATATAAAGAGATTTATTAAGGCGCTAAAGCAGACTTATTCTATAGCTTTTATTAATAATATTATAAAGATACCTATACTATAGAGAATAATTAAGATAATTATATTTTTAAAAAAGGGGCACCTATTAGGTATACTTAATAAATAAAGTAGGTCTTAAGCCTATATAGTATAGCAGACTATATATAGGGAATGTATATATTATTATATATAAATAATAATAATTAGTTAGTAAAGGAGATAGAAGAATCAAGCTTATTCTAATCTTAAGTTTAGCACCTAACACTTACCTTAATTAATAATATACTATAGGTTATATAGTATTTATTATAATATTAAATTTATTATTAATTAATTTTTAATTTAAGAATAAGATTAATACTTATTAAGATATATTTTATAATTATAGCTATAGCTAAAGATATACTTATTTATTTTATTATTATTTATTAATTATTTAATATATAAATAGTAAGGATAGTTAGTTTATATTAAGGGCTATATATCTTTATTATTAAAATTCCTTTTTATTAAGTAAGGGTTAATAGCCCTTTAGTATTTTTACTATATATTAATATTAAATTAATACTTAAGGATGCTATACTTATAGTAAGTTTATTATTAATTATTATATTAATTAATATTAATTATTATATAAAGAATAAAGAATATATTATTATATTAAGAATAAAGGTTATAATTATTAATTAATTATCTTTATAAAAGTAAAAAGGTAAAATAATAAGCTTTTTTAAAGAATTTAAACTTTAAAATAATAAAATTATAAAAAAATAAATAAAATTACTTTATATAATAAAAAAGTAAGGCAGACTTTACTTAAATTAATTAAAGTATATATTTATACTTTTATATTTATTATAATATTATAAAAAATATAAATTATAAAGCTTACTTAACCTTAAGAATCTTTTTATTAATAAAGATATTATTTATTAATTATATAATTTTATTTTATATTATATATAAATAATAAATTTATTTAAAGGTTTTTTAAAAATAATATAAAGAGAAGGAGGGTATATTATAAGCTTAAGCTTTACTTAAGCCTTATATAACCCAGGCTTTATAAAGGCCTAGCCTTTACTTAAGGTATTACTAACCTAGGCTTTATAAAGGCCTAGCCCTTACTTAAAGTATTACTAGCCTAGGCTTTATAAAGGCCTAGCCTTTTTTTAAGGTATACCTATTCTATAGGTATATAACTAGCTATAAAGGAATATAAAGATATATAGACTCTTCTTCTCTTTAAGTATATAAATTTATATTAAAATGCTTATTTATAGTTACTATAAGGCCAGTTCTTTATATATATAATATTATAAATATAATTTATATCTAGATATTCTTTATATTCTTTAAAATCTGCCTGTAGCCTAAAAGGGATATCCATAGAGATTTTGGCTTAGGAGGTATTAGGATTATTTATTTTATTTA
This sequence comes from Trichoderma cornu-damae, assembly GCA_020631695.1. NCBI lineage: Eukaryota > Fungi > Ascomycota > Sordariomycetes > Hypocreales > Hypocreaceae > Trichoderma > Trichoderma cornu-damae. The sequence continues at coordinate 593,745 of CM036091.1, read as the reverse complement.
TAGTATTTTTATTAATATTATTATTAATATTATTATTAATATTATTAGGGCTTTTAAAGCGCCTTTATTTAGCTTTAATAAGGTATTAAAATTCAATAAATCAGATTTATCTTGATTTTTTAAATAATTATTAGAATAATTAGCCTTAAAATTATTCTTTAAAATAGTTATATCCCTAGATATAGCTATTTTATATTTATAAAAATCCTAGATTTTATAGCTATTTTCTAAATAGCTTATAATAAATGCCTTTAAAAGCCCTTGTTTTTAATTTATTTTCAGGCTTTTTATTTTTATAATAAATAATACTCTTAAAAACCTTAATATTTTCTAAGTCTAAAATTTCTAAGGTTTTATTTTCTTTTAATTCTATAGGAGCCTTAAAATTAAGGCTAGAATAAGGAGTTTTATTATAAATATAAATAGCAGTTAATAAGGCTTTACCCTATAAATAATAAGGTAAATTTACTGTAAATAAAATAGTTCTTATTTTATTTAATAAAGTCCTATTTATCCTTTCAACAGCGCTATTTAGCTCAGGAGTATAAATAGGGTTATTATTATAAATAATACCATTATTTAAGCAAAAATCTCTTATAGGGTAAATATATTCTTTAGCATTATCTAAAAATATTTCTTTTATTTTATAACCTTTATTATTATTTTTAACTAAATTTTTATATTCTTTAAATTTAATTAAAGCTTTATGTTTAGTTTTAATTAAATAAACTGTTAAAAATCTTGTTGATTTATCTAAAAAGGTTATAAAAAAGGTATAATTATTATAAGTTAGGATTTTTATAAGTCCCTATATATCTATATATATTTTATCTAGATAATTATATTTATTTTTATTTATTTTCCTATTTATCTTATTAGTTAATTTTCCTTTTAAATAATACTTATATTGTTTTATTTTAATAATATTTTTATTAAAATTATAAGCTTTATTAGACTTTTTAATAAGTTTTAATAAAGCTTTATAATTTAAATATGCTAATCTTAAATGCCATAAATATAAATCTAACTTAATAAATTTATTATTATTATTATTATTATTATTAATATTTATATAGATAGCATTATTAGGCTTTTTAATTATAATAGGAATATTATATAAGTTATTATTTTTAATTCCTTTAGTAATTATTTTGCCTTTATTATTTATTAAAAATATAGATTTTAAAGTTATAAATATAAATAGATTAATAAAATAAGATTGAGATATAATATTAATTCTTAATTCTGGAATATAATAACAATTTTTTAATAAATAAGGTTTTTTATTATTTAAAAAATAAATAATTAAATCACCTAATCCTTTAACTTTTAAAGAAGAAGCCTGACCCTATTTAATAATTTTATTTATTGTTTTATAATTAATAAGGTTATCCTTATTAATTATAATATGCCTAGTGGCACCTGTATTATAAATAAAATTAGTTATATTATTATAATTTTTATAAAGGTTATAATTTACTTTTTTATTATTTTTAATAAATTTATATAAAATAGGTAAATATTCAGTTAAAGGTCCTATATTATTGTTATTATTTTTCTTATTATTATTATTAGAAGTTATATTTAATACCTTAATTTTAGAGTAATTATGCTTAAATTTATAATCTATATTGATATTATTATTGATATAATAGTCGTTATTAATATTTATATCCTTATTAAGGTCTAATTTAGAAATAAGGTTGTAATTTTCTTTAATATCTTTTGGCTTATTATTATTATTATTATTAATAAAATAAGCTTCTTTATTATTATTATTTTTATTTTGATTTTCTTAATTTTTATTATTTTTATTAAGATTTTTCTAATTTTTAGGGGCCTTATTAAGATGTAAAAAATAATAATCTTTTTTAAAGTGGCTTGGAAGCTTGCAGTATTTACATTTAACTGCTATTTTATTTTTCTTTTAAGGCTTTTTATTATTATAATATTTTTTATTATTATTATTTTTAATAACCTTTTTATTATTATTATTATTATTATTATTATTATTATTATTATTATTATTAATTATATAGTAATTTTCTTTAAGCTCTTTATATTTTTTAGATTTATCTAATAAGCTAGAAATTATAGATTCTAGGTTATAGATATCAGGGTTATTTCTTAAAGCCTGAGAAACATTAATAATATAGGATTTATAAGATTTATTAAGATTGTTTAAAATCCAAGTTATTATTATAATTTTAAGAATAATAATATTCTTAGAAATTAATTCTTTAGTTAATTCTTTAATTTTATTTAAATAAATTTCTATATTAAGAAATTTATTTAAGGAAATATTAAATAATTCCTTTATAATTAAAAAATTAAAAGTAAATCCTAAAGAATTATAAAGATTTCTTAAAGCATCTTAAGCTTCTTTAGTGTTTTTAGTGTGTTTTATTTATAATAAAGGTCTGTTAAAAAGCCTAAGCTTAATATTGGCTAGGGCTTTATTAGATTTATTATTTTCTGAATTTTTAATAATAGAAAATAGTTTTTCCTTTATTAAAAAGGATTCCATCCTTAAGGCTTAAGTTAGATAATTTTTAGAGCCTTTAAGCTTTAGGATATCTTCTTTATCTTTACTTATTATTATTATATAATATTATATAATAATAATAAATAATAATAGCTTTATAATAATAATATAATATTTTTTTTTTATTTAAAGATTATTATTATTATTATTATTTTTTATTATATTATTTTTTATAATTTTTTTAGTTAAATTTCGTTAAATTTGGATTTAGTTAAATTTAGTTAAGGTTGGTTATTATTAGTATAGGGTAGTTGTATTAATATTATATAACTTATAATATAAGTTATATAAGCCAGGCTTATAACCTGTTGAAGATTGCTTAGTAATAAAAGTAAGGCTTAATTACTTAAGCCTATATAAATATTATATAAGCAAGAGGAATTGTATTATATAAGCAATAGGTATAACTATTATATCTATATAAACACTTAGGTTTAATATAACTATCCTGTTTTCCATTAAGGGCATTACTTCTTTATATAGTTTTTTATACCTTGATTATATAAGCTAATATTATATAATCTATATTATTTAAAAGCTCTTTTTTTATGCTTTTAATTAGTTATTTTTTCTTAATAATATTTTTATTATATAAAAAGTTATAATAAAGTTTTACTACTTAGAATTAGAGTTTAAAACTAAGCTTAATTTATAAGAGATTAAGATTAAAAAATTTTTTAATTTTAATCATTCAGCCTAATTATTCCTCTATCAGGCTAATTTATCTATCTAGTGGCTAAATATTTATCTAATAGTTATAAGCTTTTTTAGTTAGACTTTTATAAGCTTTAATAGTTATTAAAATAAAAAATAAAAAAGTGAATTTTTTTAATAAGTCTTTATTTTAAGTATTTTATTTACTTAATAATATTAAGGGTCTTAATAAAGGTATTTTAAAGCTAAGATTTATAAAACTTTAAATACTTTAAGTATATAAGCTTATTAAGGTTATTTTAATAATTTATTATAAAGAAGGTTTTTTATTATAAAGGTATATTAATATAAAGGTAATTAGCTATATATAAGACTTTTTAGTTATTTAAGTTAAATCTAGCAGGCTTAAGAGTGAAATATATAAAAAGAATTATATAATATATTTAAAATTTAACTTAAGTTTTAATTTTATATTTTAAAGTAAGTAATTAAACCTTACTTTAAATAAAGCTATAAGGTTATTTTAAGTTAAGTATATTTTTAAATTCTTTATATATAAAAAAAAGGTTTTTTCTTTACTTTTTTATAAATAAATATTAAATTATTTTTCTTTTTTATTATTACTTTACTACTTTTTTATACCTTTTTAATAACTTTTTTTTAATATATAAAAATAATTCTTCTTTTTTTTTTAATTTTTAAACTATTTATAAACAAGACTTATATAATAAGCTTAATACTAGGTAAAGGTATAAAAAGTATAATTAAGCTATAAGTCTATATTTATATTAAAGATAAAGGTTGTAGAGGAGAGTGAAAAGGCATAAAATGCAATAAATAGTATATAGCTATTAGCCTTTTATAAGATAGCTATAAAGCTATTATTAAATATAAAGGTAGTATAGTAATTATATTAATCTTTAACCTTTTTTTAGCTTTTTATTTAATTAATTAGCCTTTTATAAATATATTCTCTTTTTTAGCTTAAGATTAAGGTCTTAAGGCTAAGGTTTCTCTTTATTAAAGCACAGGACTTACACTACTATCTTACTATAGTCTTAATTATCCTTTAATAAATTACCCTCCTTTTTATAATAATATCTTTATTATTATTTTATAAAATAGCTTTTCTTTTCTTTATTATTAATCTTTAATAATATTATTATATAATTACTACTTTTTTACTTTTTTAATATTTATAGTATTAACCTATCTTTTTTTAACTTTATCTCTTTTTAGCCTTATTTTTATTAAGTAATAGCCTCTTTTTTTAAACTATAGCCTTTAAATACACCCCTTTTTTAAAAGCACTAACTTAATACTACCTTACCTTAAGTTTATTACTGCCTTACTTTAACCTTTTTATAGCTTTTTTTCTTAAATAGTATTTACTTTAGCTATAGTTTATAAATATATCTTTTTTTAAAAATACTGCCTTAATACTACTAGCTTATTATAGTCTTATTACTTTTTAACTTTAATCTTTATATTATACTCTTTTTATAATAAGTTATTTATAAAGTTAAAGTAATATATTTATATATTTTTTTTATTTAAATAATCTTTTTACTTAATATAATAAAGTTATTTATAGTTATAGTATTTATAATTAATAATATCTTTAATTTTAAATATCTCTTTAATAAAAAAAGGGTAATCTATTAGCTTAATTAATATATTATCTTTATTATAAAACTCTTTAAGATTTATAATATTAAAAATATTATATATTTATATTAATAATAATAATTATAATTTATAAATAAGGCTGCTAGTCTTAATAATTCTTTTAATTTAATAAGGTTTTATATACTTTTTTATTAGCTTTTTATTAAGTTAATATAAATTTAAGTACTTAATAAAGATAAAAACTTAATTACTAACTTTAAATAATTTCTTTATATAGCCTTTATTATATTACTTATTATATAACTTATTAATATTTTATAGTATTTTTATAATATACTTTTTTATATTAATTATTTTATTAATTTTATTTAAAGCAGTTTAGTTTATATAGTTAAGTTTAATTCTATAAGTCTTTAATATAGCTAGGTTATATTTTAAAAGTAGGAATATAAGTGCTTTATTAATAGTTAAGTACTTAATAATATTATATATAAATTTAATAAATAGTAATTATTTAACTTAATTTAGTTAATCTTTATTATAAAAGGCTTATAAATAATACTTAAGGTTTTAATTTTATTATTTAATCTAATTATTAATCTAAAGGTAGAATGCTATATTAAGTTATTATTTATAATTAATAAGGTAATAAAAGGATTATTAAAAAGTATTTATAAATATATTGTTTTTATTAAAAATAATTTTTTTTAATATATTATAAAGTTAAAAAATATAATATAAAAACTTTATTATAAGTTTTTTATTAATAATATTCTTTAAGTATAGTATATAAATAGTATACTTTATAAAGTAGTTTATTATTATAAATATTAAATTATATATTTATTTTTTATAGACTACCTTAAGCAGCTTTATAATAAAATTTATTATAATTTCTTTTTATAGTTTTATAAATATTAATAATATAATTAACTTACTATATAGTAAATAGTATCTTACTTTACTTATTTAATAAACTATATATATATTAATATATCTCTTTATATTAATATATAAACCTTTTTAATAATAAGTCTTAATAATTTTTATTAAAGTCTTATTAACTTTTTAATACTTAATTATTAGGTTATTATAGAATAGTATTAAAATCTTTTTTTTTATATTAAAAAAGATAAATACTTACCTTTTATAATAAAGTAATTAATTATTATTAATTATTTAATTATATATATAATTTTTATTAATAATATTATACTTAATTATTTTTATTAACTTTAACTTTTTAATTAAGGTATTTTTTTTTTAAACTAAAAGAAAGGCTTTTATAAATATTTTATAATCTCTTTATAATATTATAATAATACTTTTATAGATTATTTACTTATTTATAGTTAAAATCTTTAAAGATATATACTAAAGGCAAGCTATTTATTTAATTATAATTAAAATCTTTTTAACTTAAAGAATTAATATTAATAATAACTTAATATTTAAGTTATATTTAAGTCTTAAGGGTATATAACTACCTATAATCTTCTTTAATATAGCTATACTAGCTTTATAAATACCTTTAAAATTATAATTATTATAATTAATTATTAAAAATTATTTTATAAATATAGTTAAGTAATTACTATTTAACTACTTCTTTTTTTCTTTTTTATTATAATAGTTTAATCTTTTAAAAAGTATATTTATAAAATTCTCTTTCTTTAAATAATACTTAATTATAAAATTATATAATAATAATATCTTTAATTAAGTAACTTACTTAATTATTAACTTTTTCTTATTTATAAAGTAGCTATAGTTTAAGTAGTTTATAATAACTTATATTAAGTATTTTAAATAAGCTATATAGTATTTTTATATTATAAAGGCCTTTATAATAATAAGTATTTTAATATTTAGTATTATATAATAATACCTTATATTTAATAACTTTTATAAAAGGTATATAATAAAGTATTAATTATCTTTTTATTATTATATTAATATTATATTAATTATAAAGTTTAATATATTAATCTTAATATATAGCCTTAATATAAGGTTAAAATATATTAATATAAGCTTTTTTAAAAACTTACTTTATAACTCTTTAAATATAGCTAGCTTATTAATATTAAGCTTAAAGGTTTTTTTATATTATTTTTTTATTTTATTTATAAAAGGCATTATAATCTTATTATAATTCTTAATAAAATATTTATAAAATTTAATAAAGCTTAAGAATAAAAATTTTTTTTTATATTATTAAGTACTTATTACTATATTATTACTTTAATATACTTATACTTTATATATACCTTATTTAGTTTAATTATAAACTTAAAGTATAATATAAATATTATATTAAATTTATACTTTTATAGGTTTATATATAACCTATATATCTTTAATCTTTTTAATATACTGTTTATATACTGCTTATACTTTTTTAAATTATTATTATATATTAAGATATTATTTAAATATATAATGCAGAAATAGTCTATATAGCTTATTAATATATTATTAATATAGCTTTAAAATATAGCTAAGGTATTTATTAACTTAAAGGGTAATACTTAATATTTAAAATAACTATAATAATAATAAAATATTATTTTTTATTTATTTTTTTATAAATATATAGCTAGTAATATATATTTTTTAAGTTAAGCTTTATATATACCTTAATGCCTTAAAGCTAATCTATAATTTTATATATTAATAAAATAAATATATAGTTTTTTTAAATTATTTAGTTAATTTTATAATAATTAATATATAGTTTTAACTTGCTTTCTTTCTTAAGTATAAATAATATTAAAGTACTTATTAAGCTATTTAATCTTTTAATTTAACCTTTTATTAAGTTTATTTAAATATAATTATAAAGAATCTTTAGCTTAATCTTTATTAAAGAGTAAATAAGTCTTTATAATAGCTTTATATTTAGCTTTAAGTTTATTAAGTATATTAATCTTTTTAAAGGTATTAGCTTTATAATCTTTTTTTTTAAAAATACTTTTATATACTTTTAATACTTAAGTAATAGCTTTTTTATTAATTAATTATTATAAATCTTTAGCTTATTTTAATTTAAGCTTAAGTTAAAGTACTTTTTTATTATATTAATAATAATTATCTTAATCTTTACTTTTTTATATTACTTTTTAACTTACTTTTATAATATTATTAACTTAAAGGTTTTTTTTATTAATTTTAAAATATTATTTCTTTTTTTTAAGCTATAATTAAGTTTATTATCTTAAACTATAAACTACTTAAAATAATATTATTTATTATCTTTATAATTATAAAAAGAACTAGAAACCTTTTAATTACTTTTTAATTATTAACTAGCTTTATAATAATTAATATCTTTTTTAAGATTTATATATTTAAGCTTAAAAACTCTTTAATTACTTTATTATTATAATATAGGATTTTTATTTTTTTTAATAATAGCTTTTTATTTAGTATATTTAAGTTATTCTTAAAGTTTAATATAGTCCTTACTCTTTTTTAACTATAACCTAGCTATAACTTTATAAATCTTATTATTAATATTCTTTTTTTATAATCTTTATTATTAATTTAATATTTTTATCTTTAATAATATTAAAGTCTTTATTTTAAGCTTTTTTAATTATTAATATTATATTAACTTTTATAAATATATAGATTAAGTTACTATACCTTTTTATAATATATAAATTATTTTTATACTTTATATAATCTTTTACTTTATAATAATATTATAAATAAACTCCTTTATATTTTTAATACTTTAATAATATAAATTATACTTTTTTCTTTATTTTTAAAAATATTAAGAGGTTATTATTAACTTTTTATTAAGTTTTTTTTTTATATTTTTAATTTATAATAATTATTAATTTAAAGTAATTATTTATATTTTATTATTACTTTTTTTACTATAAACTAGCTTTAAGCTTATATTATTACTTATTATTACTTTAATTTTTATATTTATATTATAAAGCTTTTATTATATAGTAAGTAGTTTAATATTAATTAACTTTTTTTTAATTTAAAAATTATATTTATTAATTACTTAAAAGATTTTAAATATATTTAATATTTTCTTAAAGATTTTATTAATAAAGGTTTTAAAATATAAAAAAAATCTTAAAAAGATTTTATAATTTTATTAATAAAGGGTATTTAATTTTATTATTATTTTTAAAGTATAAATACTTTTTTTTATAATATTATCTTTATATTACTTAAAGTATTAATTATATATAATTTAATTAAATACTTTTTTATATTTTTAATTAAAGTAAAAGGTTTATTATAGCTTTATATTACTTTTTAAATAATTATTTATATATTAAACTTTATAAACTTTATTATTAAACTTATTTTTATTAAGTTAAAAATATTTTTTTAAATTTATAATATATATTTAAAGTTTTATTTATAACTTTTTTTTAAACTTTAAATTAAGTAATTAAAGCTTAATCTATATTAATCTATAAATTTATTTTTTTTTAAGTTTTTTTTAAATTAAAAAGATAGGTTTAAGATTTAAAGCTTCTTTACTTTAATTAAATATAAAATATTTAATTATTTTATACTTTTTTTATTAATTTATTATTTTTAAAGTAAAAGCTTATAGCTTTAAAAAAGATAAATTATTATACTTTTTTATTTTTATAAATTAAGGTTCTTTAATTATAATATTTTTATCTTAAAGAGTAATATTTTTAAGTTTTAGCTATATATTTATTAATTTTTTATTAATAGTTTATATAGATAATATATTTAAGTTTTTTATTATTTTATTTTTAATAATCCCCTTGCTTTTATAAAGATAAAGAGATTAATTTATTAAAGATAAAGATTATAAAAAAGAGTAAAAAGGTATAAGATATAATAAGTAATATAGAATTATTAATCTTTTATAAAATAACTATAAAGTTATTATTAAATATAAAGGTAGTATAGTAATTATATTAATCTTTAACCTTTTTTTAGCTTTTTATTTAATTAATTAGCCTTTTATAAATATATTCCCTTTCTTAGCTTAAGATTAAAGGCTTAAGGCTAGGGTTTCTTTTTATTAAGGCATAAGACCTGCACTACTATCTCGCTATAGTCTTGATTATCCTTTAATAATTTAAGATCTTAATAATCTTTTTTTTTAAATAAAAAAATAAATTTATTAAAAATAAATAGCTAAAGAAAAGTAATAAATCTTAAGTAAGCCTTAAAATAAAGTAAGGTTATAAATATTATAAAAAAAAGTAAAAGTAAGTTTATAGCTAGGTTTATATATATAACTTTATTTATTTTTTTTTTTTTTTATAAATAAAAGTAATACTCTCTCTCTTTATATTTAAAATTACTTACTATAGCTAAATACTTTTATTAAGTATTAAAGCTTTTAGCTATATATTTTTATTTAATATTAAAGCTTTTATATATTTTTATTTAATATTAATGCTTTAAGTTAAATACTTTTATCTAGTATTAAAGCTTTTAGTTATTAATAAGGTTATTAATGGTTTAAGCTCCCTGGCTCTTAATAAAAATATAATAAATAATATATAATTATTAACTTTTTATAAAATAATTATAAAATTATTATTAAATATAAAGATAGTATAATAATTATATTAATCTTAACTTTTTTTTAAATTATTATTTAATTAATTAGCCTTTTATAAATATATTTCTTTTTTTAATTTAAGACTAAAGGCTTAAGGCTAGGGTTTTTTTTTTATTAAGGTATAAGGTTTGTGTTAATATCTTACTATAGTCTTGATTATCCCTTAATAATTTTTTATAAATATAATAAATAATATTAATTTATATTTAAATTTAATAATATATATAACTAGCATTAGCTTAAATTACTTATTATTTATAATTATAGGCAGAATTAATTTTAATAATAACTTAAAAAAATTATCTTTAAATAAAACATTATTATAAAGAAATGCTATTTTTATTATATATTAAATTTAAATAAAATAACAATAATAATAAATTAATTCTTAATTAATAATAAATTAATTCTTAATTAATAATAAATTAATTCTTAATTAATAATAAATTTATTCTTAATTAATAATAAATTTATTCTTAATTAATAATAAATTTATTCTTAATTAATAATAAATTATTTTTAAAGTTATTTAAAACTATTTCTTAACTTTATTATTATATAACTTAAGCAATAGTTAAACTATTACTAATTATAAAATAAAAAATCAATTATCTATAACCTATATATATATATATATATATTAGTATAATAAAGGTAATATATATATACCCAGGCTATTGTTTTAGTATATTAGAGTAAAGGCATGTATGCACAAGGTTAGGTTATATAGGGGGGGGGAGGGTCAGCTTGTCTATACACTTGAAAAAAACGCTTATCCCAGGATGCCGACGAATGGGAACAAACCAGAAGCCGCGCGGTGTGGCGGGTCCAACAGCCTCAAGATAACACAAGACCAGAAAAAAGCCCACAAAAGCGGCCGAGGCCCGTCTCGTGCGGGCAATCGAGCGGGAATTACCGACTGCGCTCGCCTTGCAGTCTTGTGCAAACAAAGAAAAGAGGCTGGTGAAGATATTGGTGGTGAAGATATTGGTGATGCTGATAATGATGATGATGATGATGATGATAATGGTGATGATGGTGATTATGATGGTCCGAGTGCGATGACACGGGGTTGTTGTTATTGGATAGAGAATGTTGGAAAACGAGGCTGAAAACGCGAGCGGCGGCGAGACAAGAAACGCACCCGCCCCCCCAAATAAAGATAAGGATAAGGATAAGGATAACAGAACCGTGCGGATCACCCACAATTATGCATCTCGGCTAAACAGCCCCCGAGCTCTGGAGCCAAAAAAAGCAAGCGCAAGGTGGCTTGTTCCTTCCTGCTTAGCTCGCCCCTTCTAGAACTGTTCGCCCCGCGCCTCCGCCTCGCATGGAAAATGTGGCGTCTTCCAAAAGCATCTCGGACGCCCATCTTTCTTGTCACCACCAAACCAACCCAACCAAACAACTCGCCTTGCCAGGCACCAGCTTTTCTCGCAAAAAGTTCTTGGGCTCTTCTCCGTGAAACCGTGTTGCCGTTAGACCCCCGCACTGTCGGCCTAACTGGGATTCTCCAAGGCCACCCCGGATTTTCTACGTAATTGGAATTGCCTACTGGGTAAGGTTGCAATCTACTCCGTACTGTAGGTGCAAGATGGAGGGGGGGCCCCCCCGGCACGCCGAGACATTGGCCGCTACGCTCTACAGTAGTTTCTTTTGCTAGGTATTTGCTGCTGCTGCTGTTTTTTGTCATCTTACGGTTATTCTGACAGCGTCAGCCGAGCGAATAAAGCGCCAACCATGCAAGCGGGGCCTGATAATATTGGGATGATAACTAGACGGCATGTATGCCCATACGGAGCATGGCGTCCACCTGGGTAAGCCATGGCCCCAAGTCTCGTCCTTGTGGCGAACCGGCTCTCTCTGGCTCTCACGTCCCCCTCCGTGCTCTTTACCAGGCGTCGGCTCATGCAGGTTCCGGGTTTTCTTTCCCCTGGAGCGGAATTTGGCACACCAACGAGCCAAGCAAGCAGCCAATGTCGTTTTGGCAGCCAAGATGTGATCCGCCCTGCTGCAAAGCAAACGAGGCTTAAACGAGCCCTGTCCTACAGGCATTTGCCGCATTAGGCCCAGCACAAATCCATCCGATATAGTAAGGTGATTGCTCATTGTCGTACAGCCTCTAGCCGCTCATGGGACTGGACTGGGGAGGAAGGGAGAAGGCGCGCAGGCAACAGACGAAGACCGAGAAGTTGGTACGGCATATCATCTTGAAGACCGCTGCCAAGCCTGTCTACCGATGCGATTGGATATAACTACTTACTATTATGCTTTTTACCTCCAGACCATCGGCCGGATAAGAGCTATTACTAGTATTACGGATGAACATGGGGGAAGAAACGAGAAGGGAAAAAAAAGAACGAGAGAGAGAGAGAGAGAGAGAAAGAGAGAGAGTGAATGAGTGAGAGAAGGGAAAAAAGCAAAAGAAAAAAATAAATAAATAAATAAAAACAGGGACCACGCCAACCCCACGCAGCCACAAGTACGTAGCATCATCCTCTCCTCCACCCTGCTAGTAGGCGAGGCGTGATCATTGGCCACCCCGAAATCATCTCCAAACCCATGGGCATTAGACTTGAAGCCATGAAGCCGTCGAACTTGCTAATACCAATCCTGTCTAGTTATACCGGGCATCGAATAACCTTTCGCTGGAGCCAAAATAAACATTAGCTCCCTTGGCGGGCACGCCAGCAACAGCGGGAAAATGCCGTTCACACCATCCGGCCAGCCTCGCCCAATCTCAATCTGCTATCCTCCAAGACCTCGCCGTGTCCCCCCCTTGCTTTCTCTCTCTCAGCTCCCTTTTCCCCACCACCGATGCCCCAAGGTTCGGGCTTTTTGCTGGTTTTTGCTGGTGCCCCCCCCCCCCCAGTCCAGGTGATGATAGGCTCGGGCTGACAGCAGGGAGGAGGAGTCAAGAGAGATATGGGCCATGTTCGCGAGTAGGTCGTCAAGGGGGGTCTCCCAGAGACCAATCCCATGGCTTTGATGCGTTCTAGCCTCGGGGCTTCCAATGTTGTTCTTGTACGACGCGCACACTGGGAGGATGCATCATGGATGGACGGGACGAGCCCGAACCCCAGCTATCAGCAGGACGTGGCCAGTGGTAGGTGCGACGCGCATGATGCTCCATCTGTGCTGTTGCGATGGGATGATCAGCCCCCCCAGCAACAAATCTTTTTATAAACCGGCGCCGCTGCCGCCTCCGTGACGCGGCATCCTTTTTTTTCCGGCCACCGCCACCGCCATCGTCTTCGTGCGCCTGTTTCTTTTCATTTCTCTCTCTCTCTCTCTCTCTCTCTCTCTCTCTCTCTCTCTTTTCTTTTCTTTTCATTTTTTATTTCATTTTTTTTTATCTTCGTATTTTTTTTTCGGTGCTTGCGACGCTGGTGGTCTGGCGTGTCTGCTTCGAGCGAGGCATCGTTCGTCGAGCGGCACACGGAGTAGATTCCTCTTCTTTCTTCATCTTTGCCTCCCCTCCTCCCTCGATCGACCTTCGGGCCATCTATACCAGCCATGAGCAATCGCGACGATGGGCTTTACGCCCATCACGCCGGCGCCGCTGGCTACGGCCACGATGCCGAGAAATTCAACACGGAAGCCGGCAACTTTGAGCATGTTCGCATTCGCGGCCTCGAGACTTCGGCCGAGACGTCGTTGCACCGCGGTCTCAAGGCCCGGCACATTTCCATGATTGCCATCGGTGGTGCGCTCGGCACTGGCCTCATCATCGGTACCGGAAAGGCCCTGGCCCAAGCCGGGCCCGCTTCGCTGCTCATCTCGTACTCTTTCGTCGGAATCCTCGTCTACGGCGTCATGGCCGCTCTAGGAGAGATGGCGTCTTGGCTGCCTCTGAGCGCCGGCTTTACGGGTTACGCGACGCGGTACTGCCACCCGTCTCTGGGATTTGCCCTCGGTTGGACGTAAGTCTCGAATCGCGCCGCGCCGGTGGAAGCAATGCTAATGGAGGCTCTCAAGATACTGGTTCAAGTACATCATCATCACTCCGAATCAGTTGACCGCGGCCGCTCTGGTCATCCAGTACTGGTGTCCGCGAGACAAGGTCAATCCAGGCGTCTTCATCGCCATCTTCCTGGTTACCATTGTTGTCGTGGTACGTTGTCTCCCCTTTATACACATTTTGTAATTTTTTTTTTGTTTTCTTTTTTTTTTCGTTCCTTATTCCCTCTCCTCTCGCCGTCTTCTGACCATTGCATAGAACTATGTGGGAATCGAGCTCTTTGGCGAGTTGGAATTCTGGCTTTCCTCTTTTAAAGTCATCATCATCGTCGGCATCATTATTTTCGCCCTCGTCATTGCCAGCGGAGGCGGCCCCAACGGCGATGCCCCCGGCTTCCGGTACTGGCACGACCCCGGCGCCTTCGCCGAGTTATACGCAGATGGTGCCCTGGGCAAGTTTCTCGGTTTCTGGTCCGTCATGGTTAATGCCACTTTCGCGTACCTTGGAACCGAGCTGGTTGGTGTTACCGCCGCCGAAGCCCAGAACCCTCGACGAAGCATCCCCAAGGGTACGTTTTTTGATGTGTTGTTCCCTGTCCATGTTTTCTCCCCCATTTCTCTCTCTCTCTCCTGGAAACAGGTTGGAAACGGGTGCTAAAGCAATAGCCGCAGCCATCAAGCTCACCTTTTTCCGCATCCTCGTCTTCTACTGCCTCAGCGTCTTCCTTGTTGGCATGATCGTCCCCTACAACAGCCGCGAGCTTTCCTTCGCCAACAAGCAGTCTACCAACGCCAACGCCTCCCCCTTTGTTGTCGCAGCCACTCTCGCCGGTGTCAAGGTCCTGCCGCACATCATCAACGGCTGCATCCTGGTCTTTGTCTTCTCCGCCTCCAACTCCGATTTGTACATTGCCAGCCGAACTCTCTACGGCCTTGCGTCGGATGAATCTGCTCCCGCCATCTTCAAGCGCACTAACAAGCGCGGCGTGCCCTATCCGGCCCTTTTCCTCAGCGCGGCGATTGCGTGCCTGGCGTTTCTCAACGTTTCTACCAACAGCACGGTGGTACGTCTAATCGTCCATGCCTCGCGAGGCGAAGGGGTAATTCATGGCTAACACGCTTGCTTTTTTTTTTTTTTTCCTTTTTTTTTTTTTTTAGGTCTTTGGCTACTTTGTCAACCTCGTCACCATCTTCGGCATCCTGACTTGGGTTTCCATCCTCGTCACCCATCTCTTCTTCCTTCGCGCCCGCCGCGCCCAAAACATCCCCGACAGCGCCATGCCCTACGTCGCGCCCCAGGGATTCTGGGGCACCGCCGTCTGCCTCTTCTTCGTCATCGTTATCAGCATAACGAAGAACTTTAGCGTCTTCATCCACACCGAAACGTACGTCTTTGACTATAAGAACTTCATCACGGGATACCTTGGAATCCCCGTGTATCTCGTACTCCTCTTCGGCCACATGCTCTTCACCAAGAGCAAGGGTGTCAAGGCGCACGAGGCAGACTTTTACACCGGAAAAGAGATTATCGATGCGCAGGAGGAGGAGTATGTGGAGATGGAAAGGGCTAAGAACCTTAACAGCCAGGGCATGCGCAAGTTTTACAACCGCTACGTGGCGTGGCTGTTTTAAAAGAGTTTTTTTTTTTTTTTTTTTTTTTTTCAACTTGTTCACCGGGTGCTTGGGGCGGGTCTGCCTGCGATGGTTGAACTGGGCTTCTTCCCCCTTTTCTTTTCTTTTCTTTATTTTTTGCTGTTACGCTCACTGCACGGTATGTGTGTTATGAAGTATTGTCAATAGATATGATTAGATGTGTATAAATCCATACTTTTTTTTTTTTTTTTTTGAAAAATTATCAAGAGTGGCTCTGACTAGCAACTCTTGCAAGCCCAGTGTTTAAAATGGACTGGCAAACTAGATTGTGCTCAATCCCAGACCACAAAACAAATCATCATCATTCAACATGGTTCTATAAAAAATCTGTTATGCAAATGCGTCCTGATAACAACAACAACAGCAACAAAATTAAAAAAGAAAGAAAGAAAAGAAAAGAAAAGAAGGAAAAAAAAAAAAAAAAAAACACGCCGCCGAGCCACTCTCATATTCAAAAGGACGCCTAGCAAGTGCAGAGACCACGCAAAAAAAAAAAAAAAAAAAAAAAAAAAAAACCCCGAAACTGTCTACATACAGTAAGACGTGTGTAATTGTATGAATTTTGAGCTTCCAACTTCTACTTCCCCCAAGGCAAAAAGGAAAAAAAAAATCGAAAAATCGAATTTTTTTTTATTTCCAACAAAAGGGGCCTACGTAAGTGAACAAACCGACAAAATATCCCTTCCATCTCCGTATCCCTTCTAGATTGTCGAATTAAAAAAAAAAAAGAAAAAGAAGAAGGGGGGGGGGGGGGGGGGTATAATCCAGAAATAATAACACAATGTGAATTCCTCTCGTGGCCGACTGAGGCGTCATATGCTTTTTTTTTTTTTTCCTTTCCTCTTTTTGATAATTTTTTTTCCCCTCTTTTTATTTTCCATTCGTCCTTCTTCTCCTTGCCCGACGCCCATTAATGGTGCATCCACGGGCTCTCTCATACACCCCTGAATAACCTGACGATGAGGAACCACATGGCTCCTATGAATTTAAAGCTGCTCAGGGCTGCTACGCTCCAGAGCACAACGGCCATGTAAATGTTGGATCGCTCCGCCTGCTGCGCCTCTTGGTCCTGTGCGGTGCCTGGTGTAATCCTCTCCAGGCCGGCCGAGCTCAAAACCACGGCGGCGAGGGCAAAGTTGGTAATCATCCAGATGAGCACGACGCCGGTTCGCACGCCTCGGTAATAGTCCATCTGCTTCTCTTGCAGCTGAGCCGGCGTGGGGTCTTTCTTCTCTTCCTTGAACTTGACACTAAACAGAGCAACTTCTCGCTGGTACTGGGCGTTCAAATCGCCTTCGTCGGGAAGATCTGTTTTGCCCTGGCCATCTTTTGTGTTGACGGACGGCAGCTTCTCCACCTTGTCGTCACCCTTGGTACCCCAAGATACATCGTGGGTGTTGCAAAAAGCGTAGACGTTGAGAATGTTGGTAAACGTTGGAGTCAAGAGCAGGTATTGGAGGAAGGAGGTGATCATGTGCCAGGGGTCGAACATGAGGAGAGACGCAATAAGCCAGATGCCGTACGTCGACAGGACCGAAACAATGAGCGTGTAGAAGACCTGATTCTTAAACAGTTGGCTTATGTTGAATCCGTTTCCGTCGTGGAGATCCGCAAGAATAGCTTTGACAGCGATGAAGACGGCTGCAAACAGTAGGTAGCTAAAAAGAGAGAAGGGGGGGAGAGGGAGAAGGAATGAGTTAGTTTGAGGATCCCTTGTCCGTGGTGCGAAATAAAAATAAAAATTAAAATAAAAAGGGGAAGGCCGGAAGGGGCGAGGGGGCGAATGAAACTTACATCATGATAAATGCCCAAAACCAGACCATGGCCGAATAAAGCTTACCAGACCCGGCCGGCCGGTTGCCCAGAGACAAGACGAAGCAGGTAATCAAGCAGACGCCATAAAGCCACTCGAAGACGACGCCCAAGATGCTGCCGGTCTTGCCCAGAAGGTCATCCGAGCCCAGGCTTGTCGTCAGGATCTTGAAGACCAGGAAGAAGTTGCCGATGGCAAACCAGGCGAAAATCATGTTGATGGTGTTGAAGACGAACTCGATGAAGAAGGCAATCTTTCGGAAGAAGGAATGGTCGGAGCGGAAGAAGTCGTGAAAGTGGGCGATGGCGTAGATGGCGGCAAAGAAGGAGCCGTTGAGCCAGCGACGTCGCTGCAGGACCAGCTCCGTCACCGTGTCGGGCACGTCGGTCTCGCCGGTGGCGGACTTGACGTACTGCAGGATCCAGTGGCAGTTGCGCTTCGTCACCAGCTCGAAGCAGAGAATGCGGTCTTCGGCCAGGTACATGTTGGACTCGAAGAGGCCCGCCTTGCCGCCGCCATGCAGGGTCTCGCCGAGGAAGTACTTTTCGAGCGGGCCCTGACCGTTCTTGTCGTTCTGCAGGGCGACGTACCGATAAGCCGAGAAAGCACCGGGCAGGACGGAGATGAAGCCAAAGGCTGACTCCAGGGGCTTGTCGAGGATGTTGCTCATCTTGTACTCGAAGTTCTGGGTGGCGACCAGGGGGTTGATCAAGTTCTTGCCGCCGGTGCCCAGCATGGCCTTGATCTCGCCGCAGGCGCCTCCGCACATGGGCTCCAGGTCGAAGGCCTTCCAGAGGTGGTAGATGGAGCTGCCGCCAGGCCTCGTGCCGGCGTCGATGAGGACGCAAATGTTGGGGTCCAGAACGCGGCCGAAGGCCTGGAAGAACCACCTGTGGGAGTTGATCTTTTTCCCGTTCTTCTCCTTGAGGCAGAAGAGCAGCTGGACGGGCTGGCGGCGATGGACGAGCGAGACGACGTCCTTGTTCAGCTGCAGGTGCGTCTGGGTGGTGTACTCGTAAATGTGCGCGGTCACGTCCTTTCCGTTGACCTGCTGCTTGGCGATACCCTCCTGGTAGACCCCCAGGCCGGCCAGCACGGCTCTTGTGCGAGGGTTGATCTTGGAGCGGCCGTCGCTGACGATGCAGACCACAATCTTCTTCCAGGCGTCCTTGCCCCACGTCTTGCTGTTGGGGCGGTTGCACATGTACTCAATGTTCTTGAAAACACCAACCATGGTCCGCGCGAAGAGGACGTCGTCCTCGTTGTACATGGTGACGACGATGAAGAGCTCGGTGTGGCGGGGCTTGCTGAAGAGCTTTTGGCGCAGGGTAAAGTTTTCGTCGTAAAAGTCCTTGGGGTCGCACGTCGCGGCCGAGTATCGCATGTGCGTGAACTCGTCGCGCTCGCCGTGGGGATTCTCGCGCAGCATGACGGGGGGCACGGGGCAGTCGAGCACCAGGTTGCCACGGTACAGGAGCACCTGCTTCACCGTCTTCCACCGCTTGATGCCGCCCGTCGGCGTGACGGGCCGGGGGTTGTCTTGGTACTGGCCGAGGTGGGTTTCGGTATTCTGGTGCGAAAGCATCGGTCGTTGGTCGTCGTAGTCGTAGCCCTGCTGGTCGTACGACGGGTGATCGTCGTATCCTTGGCTGTCGTGAGGCTGCGGCTCGTAGGGGGCGTTGTAATAGGCATCGTGGTGGGCGTCTGGGTCTATCGAGTAGTCCGAGGGATGCTGGCTGTTGTTGTAGGACAAACCATCGACGGAGTGCTAAAGCGAATTCAGTCAGACGCCATGGCTCCCCTCCCCCCATAGCCCCATGCCGGAAGAGAGATTCCCGTGGGCACCTACAGCCGGGTGAATGTGCAGCTGATCGCTGGGACTTGCCAGCCGGCCGATATCAGGCATCTGGACATTCTGAGGGTGATGGCCGTACGGATTCTCGTCAAGCTGGTATCCCTGCTGAAGCGGGTGCCCGGGCGACGGAGTCCTATACGGGTTGCCCCGGGGATCCATCTGATGATGCCCGTCGTCGAAGTCGTGGTCTGCGGAGGGGGGAGGAAAGAATCCGTCAGAGATACGGCAACGGATAGAGAGAGGAAGCTTGTCCTGGAGCGCAAAAAGCAAGCAACACAGCAGGCAACTGAGGAAGCAAAAGATGTATATATATTATATACGTGTGTATGTATGGAGGGGAGGGAAAGAGAGAGAGAGAGAGAGAGAAAGAGAGAAAGAGGCGTAGCGCAACAATGCGCGCTACAGGGCCATCTTGTACACAAACGACGTCGTTGCAGCAGGCCACAAGCCAGGGAGCGTGCGGGACACGATGAAGATGTCGCAACAGGGAGGGGGACCGATGTGGGCAGAAGTGGATGTTGGAGATTAGGCGGGCAGGGGGACGGCCGAGGGGGTCACGACTCGTCGGAAGGGGAAATTGGAGATTTGCACAGAGATGCTGTACAGAGAGATACTGTACAGTACGGAGCACACATACCTAGGCGATTATACGACATGGCCGGCTCGAGACGTGAGGAGGACGGAGCAGCAGCCAATGGCAGTCGAGCGGTCGAGGGAGATGGGCGATGGTGTTAATATGGCGCGGCCGCCGATTTCGAAGATTCGAGGGCGAAGGAGGAGAGGATCTTGCAGCGCCCCGTCCCGTCCAACGTTTGCCCCTGGCGGCTGGAATGAAGCGGGTTTATTTTATTAATTAATTTTTTTTTTTTTGGGGGAAGAGAGTCGACAAGTCGACAAAGTGCCGGTCCAACACGCACAAAGAAAGGCGGCTCTGCCTGCCGCGCTGCGTCTGGATGGGATTCGCCAGCGAGAGAGAGAGAGAGAGAGAGAGACGGCTGTGCGCGAACACCTGTGCGAGAAGAAAGTTCTCCAATGCAACGAGCACGTCTGGTTTTAAGGTTTTGTTCTTTTTGTTCTTTTGTTTTGTTTTGTTGTTGTTGTTTTTTTCCCTTCTTCTCTTGGGCTCTTCAGCAGGCGGCAGATTGGAGCGGGAAGAATTGGTGGATAAACTCGCCCCGTCTCTCTCTGGATGTCGGATTTTGTTGTTTATCCCGGGTGCACAAAATCAACGCCGGCCCGTATGTGGAACGAAAAGGATGGGGGGGGGGGGGAGATGAGCAGAAGAAGAAGATGATGCGAAAAAAAAGATCAAACGACGGTTTCAAAAGCGGACGAATTTGTCGTCTCCATGAAGCCAAAAAAAGTCAAGGTACTTGGTCTCTTCCCCCCCCCCTGGCCAGATGACCCTTTGGCCCAGCTGTCGGTTTCAGAGGCTGCTATAGCGGGAGGGGGGGGGGTGGTTAGTGCCTTTTTACAGGGGGGGCGATGCCCATTGGCCGGCGCACCGGCACAGCGCCTCCCCCCCCCTCCCTCCCCTCCCGCCGAGGCTTTTTGCGGACTTTCCAGCAGTTTTTTTTTTTTTTTTTTTTTTTTTTTTTTTTTTTTTTTTTTGGAGCGCTCAGCTATTTTCATCCCCCCATTGCCTTGGCGACCGGGGGTGTGGGGGGGGGGGGGAAGCAGTGACGTCGACAAGAAGATGGATCCAATACGTGTGCCATGTTGAATGTAACACGTTCCAGGGGTTGTTGTGGGTGCTGTGCGCCCTGTGCGCCCTGTGCTTTGTGGTGGTGCCCCGAATGTTTCTTCTTTCTTTTATTTATTTATTTATTTATTTTATTTATTTATTTTATTTATTTTTGTTATTAGAAAGGGAAACCTCCCCCCCCCCCCCTTCCCATCCGATCTCTGTTCTTTCTGGCTCCACAACGGATAACTCCTTTGAGCGACTTCCAGAAAGAAAAAGAAAAAAGAAAAAAGAAAAGAAAAGAAAAGAAAAAGGGGGATATACGGCAACAAGTTGCATATTGTACAACCCCATGGCTCACTCAGGCAATGGCAGTCTGGCTTTTTTTTTTTTTTAGAGTTCCAGCACATATTTTGCAAGGGGACGAAATGCGGCTGACATGACAACAACAAAAGTCCGATACACGCACGCCGTAGCCCAAAAAAAAAAATTATAAAAAAAATTAAAAAAAAGCCGACGCCATGCGAACTCAGCCTCGTCAGCCTTGGCGGCCGGCGGCCAATCATCGTATCCACTGGCGCCGCGCAAGAGGGCTGGGAGCAGCAGAAGCCCCCAAGCCTCCGAAGCCTCCAAGCCTCAAAACTTGTCGTCACGGCTGATGCGTCCCCCCCAAGTGACAACGCTAGATCAGAGCCAATCTGGGCCCATGCAAAAGAAGCCGGTTTGACTCGAGCGCATGGAGAGAGCAGCAGCAGCAGCAGCAGCAACAGCAGCAGCAACAGGCCCCAAATCCACGAGGCAACAATTGATCCAACGGAATTCCTCCTTCTGGCTCCCTTTTTCAGCCTCAGATGATCTGGACCATTGTCGACCCTGCTCTTTTTTTTGGTTCTTCGGCAGTCAATACGAGGGGGGGGGGCTTCACACAAAACTGTTCTCGCGGGCATCTGGCACACAGAGACAATGACGGAGACAATGTTTCCTGGGGCTCACTGGGCCAGATAGGCTTTTCAGGGCCAGGTAGCCTCTAGAGCCAAGAATCATTCGAGGCAAAAGGGCGATTTTCATCGGCCCAGATTGGCAAATCATGTTGGAGCGTTGTGTCAGCAAGACACGGATAAACGACGCCGGACTAGACCTAGGCAGGCCGTATATCTATGTCTATATATATATATATATAGAGAGAGAGAGAGAGAGAGAGAGAGAGAGAAATGGCCGACTTTCTCTAGCATCCAAAGAAACGGCGTTATCCGACTCACCCTAAACGGGGGCCCTTGACCGTTATAATTATATCGCAAAGGAAAATGCCACCATGGCTAAATTGCAAACATACCTTTTTTTTTTTTTTTTGGTTTCGAATTGACCCGAGCAGCTGACCATTGGCTGATGAGCCCATAGCGCGCCCGTTGCTTACCACAGACTAAGAGACGCCATCATCATCCTTTTACTTCTTTCGTTACTAGTAACTATATTGACGCCGCTTGTAAGACGAGGCTAAATCTCATTCAATTCTGGTTCATCTTGTTGTTGTATCAACTGCCAGTGGTATATAAAGTCTTCCTTTCGCCTCGCGGGAAGGGGGGGAAAGGGAGAGAGAGGGGAGATGGATAAGCCCAGGTATGCCTGGCTGAGCTCTCGTAAAGCCCGCGGCATTTGAACGTCGAAAGCACGTCGCAAATCACAGCCAAACTTTGCAGCGCAATTCCCCTCCCTGCCGCGCAGCCCGTGATGGAGGACTTTTCCAAATACCAGGACGTTATGGGGCAGTTGATGTTCCTCAAGACGTACACGCACATCCTCCTCGGCTTCCCGACAGCAGAGGCGGTGTCTGAGGGGGCCGTTGTAGGGGACCTCGAAAAGGCTGCCAGACGGCTCACCGACGCGTTCCCTTGGCTTTCGGGCCACGTCGTTCGCCAAGGGACCGGGCCAGGCAAGTCGGGCCTTGCCAAGGTCGTTCCGTACGCCCCAGGCGCCCGTCCTACTCCGGTGGTGGCCAAGGACTGCCGCAAACTCTGCCCGTCGTTCCGGTCCATTGTGGACGCAGGCGGGCCGATGTCGATGCTCGATGGCGAAATCTTGACGTCGCGGGAGGGGATGCCCTATGGCTACGACGAGTCCGTCGAGCCAGCGCCGGTGATCTCCATCCAGGCCAACTTCGTCCAGGGCGGTTTGCTGGTAGCCTTCGCCGCGCAGCACAACATCCTTGACATGAACGGTCTGGGCCAGATGATTCGGCTTTTCGCAAAAGCGTGCCGGGGAGAGCCCTTCACACAGTCCGAGCTTGAGCAAGGGAACCGGGATCGCAGAAACGTCGTTAGGCTGTTAGGCCCAGACGAGTCCAGGACCGATCTTGCTCGTTTCCGCACTCCAAAGCCGGCTTCGGGGTCGGCCCCTCGTCCCAGTCCTCCCGCCGACCTCAGATGGGCGTACTTTCACTTTTCCGGCCCAAAACTAGCCGAGCTCAAGCGAAGCGCGTCCAAGCCGGGCTCTTGGATCTCGACCGACGATGCCCTATCTGCTCTCGCCTGCCAGCGAATCACTTCTGTGCGCCTGCAACGCCTGGGCGCTGGTCTCGCTCAAACAACCGTCACCTTCTGCCGAGCCATAAACGCGCGTCGTTTCTTGGAGACGCCGCTCCCCCGAGAATACATGGGTCACATGGTGTACGCCATCGAGCAGACCCTGCCGGTGAACGATGCGGCGGCGACTGCGGACGTCGCTGCTCTCTCTGGCAAACTCCGCGCGGATATCGACGGCCTGCGGCCCGTTGCAATCCACACCTTTGCGACGGCAGTGGCGGAGAATGAGGACAAGGCTGCTTTTTCTTACGGCCCGCTCCTCGACTGCTCCGGACTAGATATCATCTACTCGAGCTGGACTGGATTGGGGCTGTACCAGGAAACCTTTGGCACGCTAGGCAATCCCCTCTTGGCGAAGAGAGAAAAGTTCAAGCCCATGGAGAGCCTGGTGTACTTGATGCCCAAGACTGAGACCGGGGACGTCGACGTGGCCATGTGTCTCAGGGAGGAAGACATCAATCGCTTGAAGGCGGACGAGGTCTTGACGAGGTATGGAAAGTATATCGGTTGACATTTATTAGCAGCCCCTTGGTTGACGCTAGCCCCCCCCCCCCCCTTTTTTTTTTGGCGATATCAAGAGCGCGCACCAGGAGATAGTATATAAAAGACATATAAGATATTCAAGACACTGTTATAATATGAAAGGGCATAAAGAAGGATGGTCGTTGTTGTGTAAAGTTTTGATTTTAAAGATTTTCGTATTCCATCCAACGCTAGAAAACCCCCTCCTTTGAACTCTGTCGATGCAACATTTGCATCAAGATCATATGCATGATGGCATTTTGGCCTATAGATAAGGTACCCATGATCTTACTCTCTATGATTTCTTCTACATTGATGATGCGATACTTTCTATTAACTGCATATGGGAAAATACCTATCGTGTTCGTTCCATTGATGGACTCGCTCTTCCTAGCCAAATCCCACCAGGCAAGCTACATGTCGAATTTGTGTCCAGAGACCCCAGCATACCTTTTGCCAGATAGAGACTTGTTGACAGTGCATCATTGAGTTGCAGAAATTCTCGAAGTAACTAGAATCGTTTATGAAGCGTATAATGCTGCTAGATGTTTAGGAGATCTGAGAAGTTGGTGTGTTGAACATAGAATGTCCTATTTGCATGGTTAAACGTTTCTGTGTAAACTGTTGCAGGCTAAACATGACATGAATTTCACTTAATATATCTTTGAATCAAGTTACTAAATCCAAGGCTATAGAATATCAATCCACATTAACTTATTTTTTTACAGCTATCTAGTCAATCTATAGCTATCTAGTATATATACAGCTATCTAGTATATCTGCAGCTTTCTAGTCAATGTATAGCTATTTTATTAATTTATATACATCTTGTCAATCTATAGACCAATAGCTTGGTGGGAGGTTAATCAATCCTATTCGTTCCATTTTCCCAAAGCCTACCAAATGGTAGCAATTATAGCCGGCCTCATGTTAATCTGCCAACAACACGAAGCTCCTGGGATGAGGCGATGAAAGTCGCCACCTCTACCGCCTATAATTCTGACAACCAAAATGACAATCACCTGTGAAGAAGCCATCAAGCGCACCAATAAATAAACTGCCACTATCTATATATAGAAATGAAGCGATGAGCTAAATAATACTCTAAATAATATCTTAACTAAATAAATGATAAAGGTGCTTTTGTTAATGAATTCTTAGGAGACGAAGAAGAAAATTAATTGAGGATTAAGTTACTAGGAGCTAAGAGATGTAGGTAGAAGCCTTTATATATGTGATGTCATCCGCTCCTTCCCAGAGCGCCAATCCGATGATGATACCCTATCTAATCTACTAATGTGCCTTCCTCACAACATTTGTGCATAAGAGAGTAAGCTCTGGCTGGAAGGATGGGCAATGCAGGCAGACAAACTGCACGTTTGTGGGACAGGCGCTGGTCAAGGCAGGTGGGCATGCAGGCCCACGCAGTGTTTTACAGTGTGCGTACACCTGGACTACATCAGTGGAAATGAAAATGCCACCAATATAGTCAAACCACCCCGCCTACTCTATGTGGTGCGAAGTGGGAAAATGGATGTCCCAGAACCGCGATCACCCATTGACCGACAAACTCAACCTGCTCTACGAGATTTTCTGAGAATAAGACCGACAGAGCATCGACATAATCTTCTATTACAAGCTAGACTATCTTTTGTAAATGGTCGGACAGGCCGTGGACCGATCTAATGTATAATAATGTCGATGGAATAATAAGACCCAAGGAAACCACTATGAACTTAACGCCACACTGTATATATAAATAAGACCAATAGTTACTAGAGAGATAGGGATCAACAATCTTCATCCACCAGTAAGGACTCTAACAATATTAGTAATTAGGTGTATAGTGCAATAGACAATATATTAATATGTAAATAGATTTATTTAGAAGAAATACCAGGTCTGGCGTTATAGTTAAAGAAGGGATTAATAGATATTATTATTAAAGACCTTAAGAAACTAGTTCTAATAGACAACCTATCAATGGCTGTGATTAGATAATAAGTGTATATTATATTTTACTAGCTGAAAACCTATATGCATCATGCTAGACAAGCTATGGTTGCAAGGATGGGCGACGCAGGCTGACAAGCCACGCGTTGGCAATTGGGTGCGTGAGGCGATGGACGATATATTAGCATATAAATGGATTCATTCAGAAGAAACACCAGGACTGGCATTGTGGTTAGAAAAAGGACCAATGGACACCATCATTGGGGACCTTGAGAAGCTGGTTCTAATAGATACCTGTCAGCAGCCGCTATTTAAAGACAGATATACATCATATCCGACCAGCTGAGAACGTACGCCCGCCACGCTGAGGACCGGTGAGACCGCTGAATAATGCGAAATTTTAACGACGTGGTGCAATCAGTTGATGGAGGTATGTCCATCATCATGGACCATTTAACAAGCATAGAAGACGCAGTGAACAAACTAAAGCAACTATATACATACGCTGGCCTAGAGACAATAACTTAGACGACGCCACAACAAGAGGTTAATCAATCTTATTCACTCCATTTTCCTAAAGCCTACTGTCACGATAACGTGACCACTAGCGCTATTAGTCATCAGGTCTTGAAGGCCTTAGATAGTCAGATAGCTAGTCTCGCCTGGAAAGGCTAAATCCAAGCTTTTTCATCCTCATTTTCATCTCATATTGTGCCACCTACCACTATAGCTGTCTAGTCAACTTATAGCTATCTAGTCAACTTATAGCTATCTAGTCAACTTATAGCTATCTAGTCAACCTATTTCAGGAGACTAGAAGCCCAGACACTGTAAAGGGCTAGACGCTTGGATGAACATTCGTGGCACAGTCAGGGTCAATTCATAATGACGATAGCGGGTTGCCTCTCTGTATAATCTGTATTTGAAAGGGACTAGCTATTGATCTATACTGCTCTTGGAAAATTTCGCAGAGTAGGGCGAGTTTCTCTGTAATAGGACGATCACGATTACCGGCGGCCCACTGTTCGATATCACGCCAGATGGTGTATTGCTGGGTGATTCGACCACATGGGAGGCATTCTCTTCTCCACTGCAGTGGTCCAAGTATAGGCCAGAAGGTCTTCCACACCTGCCGACCAATAGTCTTAGTCAGCAGAGCCGTCACTTCATCGCGACAATTCGGGACTGGTTCGGTGGTCCGGTTTAGGCCTGAGACACTATACCATATTGGTGTGAGCATTAGTCAGCATAGCTTAGTCATCTAGCCGTCTAGAAAAAGGGTCGCGAGGAAGTGACTAGCCTCGCATGATTCCTCGCATGATTCGTCAGCAGGTTATAGCTTAGATCGTAATGAGCTCAGCCATCTCGAGGTATTTGACCTGTTGACCTTGCGTGCATAGGGATGCTTGAGACCAGGCACCATAAAGTCAAGCCGGCTGGTATTCACAAAATCAGGATGTGCGTCTCTCATCAAATCCGTCATGCCGCATAGACGCATGGCCGTTTCGATCTCGTCCTTGAGGACTGCGGAAAATGGGTCAATACGCCGGCAAAGATCGAGCTGGCAGAGGCACAGAACGACTTACTCCAAGCTGCGTGCTCCACGCCTTGCTGACCATAGCCCAGGGAGTAGAGGAACGGCCGGCCAAGCCCAACGGCAGATGCGCCCAAGCAGATGGCTTTGACTATGTCCGACCCTCGTCGAAAGCCGCCATCGATCAGGACTTCAAGCTGGCCGAATATCTCCGGACACTGCTTCTGCAGCTCTAGCAAAACCAGAATGGACGGCGGCGCCGTGTCCACCGCGCGACCGCCGTGGTTGCTTACAACGATGCCTTGAGCCCCCATTTTCGCAGCCGTCATGGCGTCGGCCGCACATTGGATGCCCTTGACGACGATTGGCAGCTCGGTGATTGCTCGTAGCCACTTCAGGTCATCCCAGCTAAACGTCGGGTCGATAAACGACGACACTTGTCGTGCAAGACCGGCCCCTCTCTTGTCGCCAGTCGCAGTTTCGGGGCTCAACCCAATGCCAGACATATCCAACTGCTCCTTTGACTTGACGCGCTCGTCGTCTTCTCGTTTGGGGATGACGGGGACATCGACAGTCACCAGGATCGCCTTCACCTTACCGGTAGCCTCCACTGTGCGGACGACGGCTTCGGCCTTCTCACGGTCCTTGTTCACATACAGCTGGAAGAAGGCATGATGCTTGGTCTCTTTTAGGATTTCCGCGTGCGTGTACGACGATGGCGTCGCGATGCAATGCACAATGCCTGATGCGCTAGCTCCTCGTGCCAGCGTCAGCTCGCCCTCGGCGCCACCAGCTCGCGCAGCTCCCGTAGGCGAGATGAAGACGGGCATGTCCAGGTCGCACCCAAAAAGCTTTGTGCGCGCCGTCACCGTGCCGACGTTGCGTAGGACCTTTGGGCGCAGCCAAATGTCGCGAAGCATGGAGCTATTGGCGTCTCGAGTAATGTTATCATTGGAGCCCCCCTTGATGTATCCCCATGATTTCTCGGACAGGGTCATATGCGCCGCCTTTTCGAAGTCGTCCATGCTGAATATGTCACCGAGAGCTGGCTTTTCTCGTGGTTCAACCAGCTGAATCTTGTTTTCAGGTCGACTTGCTGCCTTCCAGTCTTTTGTTATTGTAGATGCATCCAGTGATCCGATATGGCCTTTCTCTCCCAGAGTCTCTCGGATCAATGAAGGCGAATGTACCCTGCTATACTCTTCTGTAGCATCCCTTCCGGAAAACCTATGTATAACTACCGGCGCATGAGCAAGTTCCATTCAAAGCACGATGCCGATTGCCACGCTGTTGCGTATGTAACCAAGACGTACTCTCCGGCCCGCCAGGGTGCTCTGGTGCGAATTCGGTCATGTCGTACACCTCTCCGTCAACGACAATCCATACATCATCCCTCTTATTGTGCTGGCGAACCTCTCCAGTCGCAATCTTCCTCGCCATGGCGTTCTCCTCTGAATTTTTGATGAGAAATTTGTTTATCTTCGGCGTGGTTGAAAGCGCAGAGACTAAAGGCCGCAGGTATTGTTTTATTGTGTAAGCCGAAAGCCGGTGTGCGGAGGTAAATCTTGGTCAGTTTTTTGACTCCCCCGCTTTATTCATGCATGATACCTGTCAAGGTTCGGACCAGGATTCCCGGGTTGGCGTAAGATGATGGCGAGTCGCCAGCCACTGAGAGGAGATGCAGTGATTGGGCTTGGTATTGACGAACAAGACAAACCAATTACCGGCTTTGGCACGGAGATTCGTCGTGTTCATGCATGTTCCGATTTCGACTGAACGGCCAGCCAGCGAACCGTCATCTAGAATGTTTAAAAAAAAAGAAAAGAAAAGAAAAAGACAAGAAAAGAAAAGAAAAGAAAAAAAAGAAAAAAAAAAAAAAACTCAGCTCAAAGTTGAAATATCGAGACTGATGCTTTCCGCAAATGTTCCAATAAACACTCCGTAAGTCGGAGGAAATATCATGTACTTGTTAGGCGCAGGTGATGAGGGTTATACAGCTTGTTTCCGACGAATACAATTCTCACAGCCAGCGGATGATGATTATAGATCGATTCCTGGGCTGTTCTCAAAGTAAATGCCCAACACGAGCGAAAGTTGCATAGTAAGGGATGCATAGCAGCATAAGATAGAAGAAACCAAGGCTTAATTTGACGGTATTCACTGTCGTGAGTTATTATTCTCAAGAGTCTCTGTAAACTCTCTACGCAGCTACCCATGTAGACACGAGTATTTTAAAAGATTGATGGATGAACTAAGCAGCTACGATTAGAAGAGATCTTTGACTGGATGTTCTTCAGAGATGATAAAAGCTCAACACATATATAGCCTTTACGCATCACTCTAAGCGCCTGAGGAGCCATGTCAAAAAAAAAAAGTTCTAGCATCAACCTTGCCATAAATGCCATCTTGAGGCTCGAAATACGAACTACAGATAACCAAGCGTTTTACGATATGGATTTCTTCCATATATAAATGCTTTATATCAATTATTTCGCCAAAGACAACAAGCCTATATGTTCTATAACTGTAAAGGCCAAAAAAAGAAAAAAAGAAAAGAAAAGAAAAGAAAAGAAACATGGACCAGCTTCTGTTTCTAAATTACGCCTTTGCTTCGATATGATTATAGCAAGCCAACTACCAAACTTGGCATTTATATTGCATTTTAACCTCAGATAGTTCATTCATTGGTCTATATTTCTTCTTCATGCTCGGGGACTTGAAAACTCATTATTATGGACAAGCATGTCAAGCTAATGTCAACCGCTTAGCTTTGCTCAAGATGCAAATAAATAAATAAATAAATAAATAAACAAATCAATATATTAATCAATCAATCAATCATACACTATGGACTTTATATATACAACTTTTGTATATCAAGAGGTATTTCTCAAGCTGTAAGTAATTACCTCGGTTCGAGGCTTCTACACAAAGCTGGGCCACTTCAGCCAACCATGAAGTTGTTTTTGCAAGCTCGCCCTCCCCCTCGAATAGAATTATATCAACAAAAACACAGGCAAACCAGTCTCCAGTCAGTTGGCACGGCAATCAGTGTAAATAACCAATAAGAGGCTCTGCAAAAATGGTCTTCATAGGGCATGCAGCGCTTAGTACCAGTATATAGGGGGTGGGCTGCCTTCTAGATGCCTGAGGTATAACCCTCCCCTTGCTCGCTACCTAAGGTAGGTAGCTATCGTAGTAAATACCAAGGCATGCACGCACAAATCCCAAGAAACGCTGCACGCCATACGCGCACTCTGCCTCTCTCTTTCGTCTGACCTTGTTAGCAACCTTTGTTCTACCTACTGCTTCTGCTCTTTCTTCGATCTGCTCTAGGTCACGTTCTTGCAAACCGCCAGCTTTTTGCCATTTCGAACCCGCGAAGATTTGGTCACCTCAATGTCGAGTCCAGATCCTCAACTAATCAAGGAAGCGCTTTTGGTACGATTTAGCTAGCAGGGCCTCTCTGTCGTTTTGGTCGCTGATCATGTTGGCTTGCTACTCTCTCCCTTCCATGAGGACAACGCTTTGATGGGGGAAATTGCGCGAAAGCTGAAACTAACTTCTCTCATCTCTAGGCCGAGCTCGGAAGGTGCAGACAAGATGAACTCCCATTGAGCGACCAAGCCAAGAGGCCAACCTATCAGCCTGTCAGAGGCTTTGGAACTAGCCATTTCCCACAAGCCCGCAAGGAGAAGCTTGAGAGCAAATGGTGTGGTAAGTGAATAATGCAAAGGAAACCCGTTATTCGAATCCCCCGACTCAACGCGCGCAAAAGTCAAAATTGTAGATGAAGAGAGTCAGCAAATGGAAGGCCTTGAGCTTGGCAATAGCCGTCCTTGGGCCAAGATAGCCAACGACTATATGGCACATCATGCTGTTGAGTCGTAAGTCAGCATACCCGTGTAATACATGTATGCCCTCCTTCGGTTGTGCTTACTCCCTTGCTAGAGCGCCGCCTCGGCTTGCAGTGGGAACCAGTCACGCAAGAACTTTCGGCATCCCCAGGGCCCCTTTGCCGATCAAACCGTCAAGGGA
The DNA here is from genome assembly GCA_020631695.1 of Trichoderma cornu-damae. Taxonomy (NCBI): domain Eukaryota; kingdom Fungi; phylum Ascomycota; class Sordariomycetes; order Hypocreales; family Hypocreaceae; genus Trichoderma; species Trichoderma cornu-damae. The sequence goes on along the minus strand of CM036091.1, from coordinate 561,739 downwards.
TGCCAGCAGCGCTTCCGCACAGACGTTTCCTCGTTTTCTTAACCGGGAGGCTTCATCTCGCCATGGAATACAAGCTAGCTCGAGCGTGGCGGCGAAGGGTAACTCAAAGGAATCTGTGCCGGCCAGCACCAAAGTGCAAGGCGGAAATGCAAACCCGCTTGTCGAAGCCTCCAGCCAAGTCGAGCCGAAGCCAAACCCTTCCGCTTCTCGACCGGTTCAAGAACACACATTGTCTCAAGGTTTTTGTGAGATTTTTTACGGCTCCGAAAGTTGTCCCATTGCCGCCGAAATCATAATGAAAGTGCAGCTCCATAAGAACAAGGGATTGCTCGTGGTTCTACCATCTGGCAAGGATCAATGTGTTCACGATGTCTTGAGCCTCGGTGCGCCGGCTATACAGGGCCCATTTTGCTTCATCTCCAACACGAGACAGGAGCGCCTCTATAAAATGAAGTTTCGGACATCTGCTGCAGCGGACGGCTTTCAGTATTTATTGAAAAGCCTCCAGCAATCCGCTTTGCAGTTCAGAGAGGCAGGACTTGTCTCGCCAAAATCTGCCTCGACTATTGCTGTCCAGAAGGAGCACGCAGATAAACCCCTACAAACCCCTTCAAAGGCGGTTTCGAAGGCACCAGAAGCTGTTCCAGAGACGGCGAGTAATAACAAAAGGGATCCCGTGCAAGCGCCCGGCTCAGTCAAGGCTTCGTTGCAACAAGAGCCTGGGCAAATCCTTGTTAGTTTGCAAGACGACTACCCCCCCAAGCCAGCGGTTACCATCGAAGCTGCTGCAGACCAAATGCAGGGTATAGTTCAGCAAATACTATCCGAGATTACTGCCACTGGGATCAAGGTCCCCGAAAACGGTGTTGAAGAAATCGAGTCTGCAGCAATCGCCAATTGGATGGCCCAGGGATTCATGAGGTCCGAGACAGAGCCTGACGGATTGCAGGACGAGCTCGTTGAGCTCCTCCGACTGCTGGTGCGCATCAAGAGAAAGGTACAGTTCAGGCACGGAAGCAACCCCGTGCCCATCTCCAGCGAAACGCTGCTTGATCTCCAAGAAATTGCCGAGAAGCCGCGCAAGCGCATCAAGTACACCATTGCGGATCTCAAGAAGCTGGAGGCGCATGCCGTGTCGCGCCGGAATAAAATTCGGGCCTCGGGCCTCCGAGAGATTCAAAGGGGCAACGGTATCACAAAGCCTGGCAACCGGCAGGCGGCTCCAAGTTTGGCCAAACGTGGAGATGAGGCGACCGCTACTTCTGGCCCAAAGGTCCCAGCAAATGCACCAGGTGGACTTGCAACATCACAATGGGCCGCAACAGACGGTATGGCGTAGTATGGCTTACTAGAGATGAAATACTGATCCTATTTGTCACTTGTATAGGGTGTTCTGCTTCAGCTGCAAAGCCGCCGGCTGCTGCGAACTTGGTAGTCGTCCCTCCCAAAACGCCGACGGCTCTCCCGACCAGCAAGCAGCCAGATCCAAAAGGACTAAGCTCCTCCCGATGGGCGGATAAGCCCGTTGAAAACGAAGGAAAGTTTGCCGGCTTTTGAGGAGGAATATTTATGAAGACGAAGTGGACGAGGAATGTTTTCCTTTCCTTTCTTCTTTTCTTTTCCTTTTTTTTTATATCTTTTTTTTTTCCCCTCTTTGCAGGCAAAATTGAGACTTACATTGACGACGAATGACTTGCAGCTCTGTATCTAGGGGAATAGTGAAAGGATGAAAAAGCGATTTGCCTATGCAGATTGGGACGAGGCTTTAGACCATCTCGCATGGCGCTCGATAGAGGTCCGTCAGGTGAAAGATTGGACAGTCGATATAGGGATGGGCCCGAGAAACGGAACGTGTAGGGCTTTGTGTGGAATTGATTTTGCAGGCGCGGCAAAACCTGAAACGTGGGAATTGGAGGGGGCTTATATCGTGGCTATGTCGAGATGACAGTTGTTTCAATCACTTCTTGTTTCAATTTTTTGCCTACATCTTGACTGGTACATGGAGAGCAGCTGTCTCGTTTCCTCGTCCAGGCCACCCCTGTCGCCTTCGAGAGCCAGGACCTGGGATACGAAGTCAATGACACCTTGGTAGCGACGAAAGAAATAGAGCTCCTCTGCTGCATGAAGAAGTTCCTGGACATGCTGTTTGTTGGCATCAGGCCCCAGAGGGAGAGGAATTGTTTGGTAAATCTAGGCGGTGACAACTGGTCAGGATGAAGGTTTCAAAGCTACCGGAGAGTGTGTCGCAATGCCCTCACGTTGCCATTCTCCACCTTGGCGTGGTACGTGCTTTTCACGGCCTGGAAGTCATCCTCCGACTGGCCCGTCCGTTTGGACTGTTTCTCGGTCTTGCCGTCTTCGGAGTCGGAGATGTGGATATTGAAAAGGTCGTTTTCCTCTGCGTCGGACATGGCGTGATGGCGAACAGGTCAAAGTGGGCGAGTGAGTGAGGTGAGTGACGGACGGAACCTGAAACGTTTGTTTGACGGATGACGCTCGTGGGGCTCCGCTGCTGCGGGTTCTAAGCTCTGGAAAGAGAAGCTGAGTTGATTTCTCTCTTTTTTTTTTTTTTTTGCCGTTGAAAGGCTGCCTCCGGGGTGTTGATTTTTGGACACTTGGCCGAGATGGAGATGCACCAAAGGTTCTTCGAGAGAGGTCAAGGTCAAGCAAGGTCAAGGATTAGAAGTGACGAAGTGTGAAAAGCAGCAGTACAGGTACGTGCTCTGCGCTTTGTCATCCATGCGTTTGGGCGCATCATCTATAGAACCGAGCCGTCTCATTGGACGGCTGCCGCACCCGCCGGTTCCTCGACATGGCCCTCCCTGGAGCCGATTGGCGCGCGCGGCGTGCTTCTGACAGGCGCCAACTGAGAAACTGAGTTAGCCGCCAAAGATACGAAAGGGAAAAAAAAAAAAAAAAAAAAAAAAAGAAGAAGAAGAAGAGAGAGAGAGAGAGAGAACCCTGTTGTCAATGCCCTGCCCTACAAGAAGTTCTCCCATGTCACCCGGACTACCAACAAATGACCGGCATTCGAGGGTTCCCCCGGAAAAAGTTCATTGGTCCGAAGCCAAACGAAAGCGTCAGCAAGTTCAGACTTTGCCAGAGACGGAGTAACTTTAGCCCCCCCCAGTCCGGCCGACAAAAAGTTGCGTTAGCGCCAGATGGAAGCTCGAGGGGCCCCTGGACGTCACAAGTCCGATTTGCATCAGGACATGATTTGATATATATCATCAAAAGCTGCTGCACCCAGAACCTGCTTTTCCTGGTCCCCCCCCCCCCTTTTTTTTTCACATATTGCTGTGTTGAGTCGTTTCACTTACCATCATTGACTTTGTCGTTTTTTTTTTCTTTTCTGTGGTGCAGCGTCTGCGTCTTTTGCTTTTTTTTTTTTTTTTTTTTTTTTGCCAATGGCGGACGTCAAGATGGACCCCCCGCAGCACACGTTTACGGGCATCCTCAACGACATGGAGCAGCAAACGCCACACAGCACCAACAGCAACAGCAACAGCAACAATGACAACGACCATGACAACAACAGACCCCCTGCCTACAGCGCTGCTGCCACAAGGCGTGAAGATGCGGCGGCTCAGGGCGCGCCATCGGACAAGGCGTCGTCTCACAGACGGTCCAAGCCGCCGTCCCTCGATATCGATAAGTCGACGCCGCAGGATTTCGACGGCGAGCTGTCGACCACGAATGAGCTGCCCTCGGCCGAGGTCCAGAAGATGATTGACGAATACATTGTGCTGGATCGCCATGGGAAGTCGAGGACGTTCAAGAGCCTGTACATGGGCCCCAACATCGCCAGACGAGTGCTCATCATCTTTGTCCGGCATTTTTTCTGCGGTGTACGTCTTGCTGCCGCTCTGGCTCTCTGCTAGTGATGACGAGATATGTTGATGGACCTCTTGAGTGCACACAACAACTAACACACACACTTGTTTTTTTATTTTTGTTATATATATATATGTATATGTATATATATAGAACTGCCAGGAATACCTCCGTGCCTTGTCCGAAGCCATCACCCCCGATGCCCTTCTGCGGCTCCCCATCAGCACCTTCATCACCGTCGTCGGATGCGGCGACCCCGCACTGATCGACATGTACGCCAAGGAGACGGGCTGCCCTTTCCCCATATATACCGACCCGACTCGGTCGCTATTCGACGCGCTGGGCATGGTGAAGACTCTTGCAATGGGCAGCAAGCCGGCATATGCAAAGAAGAGCACGTCAAGGGGGATATTCGACAGCATCGTCCAGGGGTTAAAATACGTGCCCAAGGGCCTGGCTCTCAAATCCGGCGACCATCGCCAGGTGGGCGGCGAGTTTCTCTTCGAGCCCCTTCACATCGCAACGCCCATTTCGACGCCGCAGGAGGAGCAGCATCCCAGGTTTGGGACGCCGGAGAAGCCGGAACATGGCAAGCACAAGGCCGAGGAGGAGCGGGCCGAAGAGAAGAAGATTACGTGGTGCCACAGGATGAAGACGACGAGGGATCACGCAGAGGTGCCGGAGCTGATGGAGGTGCTGGGCCTGGACAGCACAGCCCACAAGCCTTCCGCCAAAGACGAGAAACGATGGGAGGAAGCCACGCGGGATAGGAAGGGTACCGGGGTGACCATGGCTCCGGAGATGAAGAGGCTGAGCCAGGCGGCCCGTGGGAGTGCGGAACGAACCCATGAGCCGACGGTGGCGGAGGAGGACTGAGGATTCAAAATTGTAGTCGGAGAGCATTTTTGGGGGGGATTTACATGTGGCCGATTTTCATTCGCAGCGTTGCTTCGAATCGCGTCTTGTTTTTTTTTTTTTTTTTTTTTTTTTTTTTTAGGTGGAATTTTTGGGGTTTTTGGGTTTTTGGGATTGTTGGGATTTTTGGGATTTTTGGGGGGTTTTTTTTTTTCTTCCCCCCCTCCCCCTTCATTGTTCAAGCTACTGCAGGTGGTTTTGACTATTGTCTCTCGGAATTGAGTTGCTGCTGCACGTCCGCTACGTGTATATATATACATATCCCCATCACAGCATAGCTATTTACTAGCCTTTTTTTTTTTTTTCTTTTTTTCTTTTTTTTTTACATAACACGGCCTTTTGTCTAGTCATGGGCCCAGCTTCCATCTTCTCTGCTTTGAACCAGCTCGTGTACTTGCAGCCTGTAGTCGACAACCTCCCTTCCGTTTACCAAATCACTCTCCATGGCCCTCCTGTCGCCTTCTTCCAGGGTCTCGACAATGCCCGCCCGGACATGCCTCTCCCTCAGCCTCCCCCTCGCCACCTCAAAGTCCACCTCGACAAACCACAGCTCGTCGAGCAGCGCGGCGGCATCGCGCCAGACGTCCTTGTCGAGGGCCAGGTAGTTCCCTTCCAGGACAACAATCCGGTGGGTGGGCAGCACTGCAATGTCGTCCTCCTTGGGGTCCTTGACGGCGTGGTCAAACGACGGCGCAAAGATGGTCGCAGAGGGAGAAACAGGCCCCCGCAGCGACCGCACCAGAGAGAGGAACTTGGGGGCGTCAAAGGTGAAAGGGGCACCGCGGCGAGCGTGGGCGGTCGCCGGGTCGGGCATGGCGGAGAGAGCGGCACGGGTGAGATGGAAGCCGTCCATGGGGACGAAGGCCGCTGCGGGAGGAGCCGAGGGCGCCTCTTGGAGGGAGAGGGCGTTGAGCTTGCCTGTGACGATTTGGGCCAGCGTTGTCTTGCCTGGCGGCTTGTCAGCGGAAAGTTGGGGTGAGGGTTCAGCCGCGCGACGTCGAGGGGGCGGGACGTGCCTGAGCCTGGGATGCCGCCTATCCCGATTACTAGCAGGTTGATATGGGAACGTCAGCGACAAGTCACCCGTAACCCGCCGTCTCCAGCATCTCCCCAAGAGCCGGGCAATGGCCGTCGTATATGCGGAAGGCCCATGGTGCCTTGTCCAGAGACGGGGAAGGGGAAATCTCGCGCGCGCGCGCGTGCTGCCCGACTTACATAGGCGCTGGTCTTGAGGCGTTTCCCGGTACCTCTTCCAGGCCTTGTCCACCAGCCTCTGTACCTGAGGCTCCATCGCTAACCTGTCGGCTTCGCCTGTCTCCAAACGACGTAAAGGTAAGGTAGGAAGCAAACCTTTGCCCCCCTTCCCTTTGGCGCCCTTTGGCTTTGGGGCTCGATATTGAAAGGGCTTCTTCTGCCTTGCGGAACTGGGGATCAGGAAGCCCCCGCTGACAACGGCAACCCCCGCGTCTCTTTCTCTCCCCCACTGGCTGGATTTTCCCACATGCGCAATTGCCAGGCCAAAATGCAATTCCCGTGATCGTGGAGAAGGAGAGAGAGAGAGAGAAGAGCGTTCGTTATTCCTACCGTTTCAGGGCATGGATTGGGAGAAAAGGTGTTCATTACAGGTACTTGCCGCCTACTAAGGTACCTTACCTAGGTAGTAGGTACCGACTGACTGGTGTAACAAAAATCAGCGACATAAAAAACTGGTCACTCGACCATGCTAAAGCGCGGCACAGGTGACCTCGGGCTGGCGTATACAATTTTTGTCAACCACCCTGTTGGCACAGCGGGGTTAAGCCGCTATTACAGAGCCCCTCCCCCCCCCGTCTGCCAAATTTTGATTCCACCTTGACAAGACCCCGAGACAATCCTCCGCACACGACGACACAGCGCGAGTTGGCCAAAGATGGCAGCCCAAATCCCCACCGAGGCTCTCAAGGAGCTGAAAGGTGAGCACCGGCGGCGGGAACACAGTCTACGAGAGCCCCGTGCATGTGCTAACGATGGCGCTCAAATTCTTCCAGTGGCCGAAGGCACCCGGCCGGCCGGCCAAGCTGGGAACTCGGCCAGCGGCCAAGGCGAGGACGCACATGACGGAGAGGATTCCGAAGACGAGGCCGAGGAGGCCTCCGCGGCCGGCGGCGGCGGCGGCGGCGCCTCCAAGAAGAAGAAGAAGAGAAAGCCCAAGAAGAAGAAGAAGGCCCCGACCCCCACCAGCCAGACGGAGCCGCCGCGCGTCATGATCAGCCAGCTGTTCCCCGACAAGAAGTATCCCAAGGGCGAGGAGGTCGAGTACAGGGACGAGAACAGGTACCGGACCACCAGCGAGGAGAAGCGCCACCTGGACAACCTCAACAGCGACTTTCTGGCCGACTACCGAGAAGCTGCCGAAGTCCACCGACAGGTCCGGCAGTATGCGCAAAGGGTCATCAAGCCCGGGCAGACCCTTACCGAGATCGCCGAGACGATCGAGGAGAGCGTCCGCGCGCTGACGGGCCACCAGGGCCTGGAGGAGGGGGACGCCCTCAAGGCGGGCATGGGATTCCCGTGCGGCCTCAGCCTGAACCACTGCGCGGCTCACTACACGCCCAACGCGGGCAACAAGATGGTGCTGCAGCAGAACGACGTGATGAAGGTGGACTTTGGCGTGCACGTCAACGGGAAGATTGTGGATTCGGCCTTCACCATGGCGTTTGAGCCCAAGTACGACAACCTGCTCCAGGCGGTGAGGGAGGCCACCAACGCCGGCGTGCGCGAGGCAGGCATCGACGCTCGCGTGGGCGAGATTGGCGGCGTCATCCAGGAGGTGATGGAGAGCTTCGAGGTGGAGATTGACGGCACGACGTACCCCGTCAAGAGCATCCGCAACCTGACGGGCCACACGATCCTACCGTACAGCATCCACGGCACCAAGGCCGTGCCGATTGTGAAGAGCAACGACCAGACCAAGATGGAGGAGGGAGACGTGTTTGCCATTGAGACATTTGGCAGCACGGGCAACGGGCACGTCCGGGACGACGGAGAGGTATCGCACTACGCAAAGGTCGGCGACGTGCAGCACGTGGACCTGCGCCTCAGCTCGGCCAAGTCGCTCCTCGGCGTGATCAACAAGAACTTTGGGACGCTGCCGTTCTGCCGGCGGTATCTCGACCGCCTTGGCCAGGAGAAGTACCTATTGGGTGTAGGTGGTGGTGTTCCTTTCCCACGCGCCCCCCTGGCTATGCCCCCCCTTTTTGCCGGGCGATGGCTGAATTCTTTTGGCACTGACATTTGTTTTGCTTTTTGAAACAGCTCAATAGCCTGGTGCAGAACGACATCGTCGAGGCGTACCCGCCGTTGGTTGATAAGAAGGGCTCGTACACCGCTCAATATGAGCACGTAAGTTGTCTCACTCGCAGCTTGAAAAAAAAAAGGGGGGGGGAAGAGAAATGACGGCTCATACTAATGCAAACCGGCCTTAGACTATACTTATCCGACCCACCGTGAAGGAGGTCATAAGCCGCGGAGAAGACTACTAAAAGAATGAAAGATTCAAGATGGATTCTGGAATACGAAGACGTTCTTGATTGTCAGCACACTCTTGATAGTCTTGTTCAGCACAAGAATAAAGGAATAAAAAAAAAGGATAAAAAAAAAGATGGGCTGCAGCAGGTGAGGGTAGTTCTAGTAGTAGTACCGACTTAGCTGGGTTGCGGCCGCAGGGAGACAAGCCGAATAGGAAGAAGAAGTTGCTCCATGATTTGCTATTTTCTCTGTGTCTCTCTCTCTTTTTCTTTTTCTTTTTCTCTTCTTTCTTTTTTTTTTTTTTTTTACACAATGAGTTACCCGTGTTGCTCAAGCAAGTTTTGTTCAAATTGTTCAGCCCTTTCCATGTATTATTGACTGACTGCAACTGCATCTACCCTGCGGGGTGCGCGAAAAAAAAAATGAACCGAATGCCGGCTCAAATTGGGTTTTTTTTTTTGGAATCCCCCAGTTTTGCGGCTTAGCCGAATCGATCTGGAAAACGGCCTCCCCCCCCCCCTTCCGGGGATCGCAAGCATTTCCGCACAAAAGCACTCCGTTGTTACTGTACAGTAAGTTATAATAAACAACCCCCCGTTTTGAATGAAATTTTCTGATCCAATGAGCGGCCCTCGGTGACGAAATGGATTGAATTGAATTCGCAAGTTCCCTGGTGCGCCACTGAAATTTTGTCGCGGAACCGCCCGTTTTTTGAAATTCTCGCCTCGCCACATTTGCTGGCAGTTACGGGAACTTGAGGGTTTTCCCTTTTTTGGGGGGGGGGAAAACAAATAACAATGTTAAATGAAAATGTTCAATACATAAATAAATAAATAAATAAAATGAATAAATCAAAATAAAATTTAACTGAGCTGAATGAATCAATTGCCCTTTTTTTTTTTTCTTTTTTTTTTTTTTTTTTTTTTTCTTTTTTCTTTTTTTTTTTTTTCCTTCTCCGTAATGCCGATTCCCGCACCGCCCGAAAAAGCCCCCCCCCCCCCCCCAATCAGGTCCACTTCCGGCTTCCACCGCTTTCCCCCCCCCCCGAGGATTTCTCTCGCCCTTATCGCAAAAAAACGCCGTTCTAACCCGCTTGCGTGCTAATAAAAAAGACGTTTCCCCTTTGGGGCTTAGCCCAGAGCGGATAACGTTTACATGCACATACAAGAAGAAGAGAAGAATAATAAAAAAAGAAAAAAAGATTTAAAAAAATTTCATTTATCCCTTTTTCCGACGAGGTTCCGAAAAAGCTCCTCCTCTTTTGAACCCCCCCCCCCACCCCGGTTCTTTTTCACATGCGCGCGCGGCTTCTTCTTCTCCTGAGGCAAGAAGGAAACGGGAGAGAAAAAAAAAAAAAAAAAAAAAAAAAAAAAAACCCGCACAAACGCTTCCACAGGTTGGCTGGATTTTTTTTTAATTTTTGATTTTTTTTTTTTTTTAATTATTTCTTCTTCTTTCTTCTTTCTTCTCCCCCCGCAGAGAAACTTTATTCAGAAATTCCCACTCCTGTTAATTCAGTTCATCTTTGTGTCCTGGTGTTTTTTTTTTTTTTTTTTTTTTTTACTATTATTATTATTATTTTTCCCCTTTAGACGGCCGCTCTAGAATTCTCTTTTTTTTTTTTTCTACTGAACCGCGGGTACGACATCGTCGGTGCGAAAAAGAAAAAAAAAATTTAGGAAAAAAAAAAAAGAGTCACAGCCTGTTTTGGGCACGCGATCATTTGCCCTGAGCCCAGCCAGAATAACAATTTTGACGAAATTTTGACTTTTTTTTTTTTTTTTTTTTTTCCTTCTTCTCGTTTGCCATCCGCGACCCGCCAACCAAACCCGAATCGGAGCTTCTCTGGATAACAAACCAACATCCCGCCCCCTCGCCTTTTCCCTCCTCTCTCTCTCTCTCTCTCTTCTCTCTCTCCCTCTCTCTCTTCTCTCTCTCCCTCTCTCTATCCTTCTCTCCCTCTTCTTCTTCTTCTCTCTCCTACAACCCTCTACAGAAAGAGAAGCCGCACAATGAAAGTCTTCTCCAACACCGTCACCTACAACTACTCGTGGGACGAAGTGTCCACGGCCAACTGGCGCAAGTACGGCCCGTGGAACAACAAGTCCGAGCACGTCATCGCCGTCGACACGCTCTCGCGACGAGTCGACCCCGCGACCGGCATCCTGCGCACCGAACGCCTCATCACATGCAAGCAAGCCGCGCCCGACTGGATCAAGTCGCTGCTGGGCGGCAACATGGAGGAGAGCTTCGTCTACGAGGCCAGCTACGTCGACCCGCAGAGCAAGACGGTCACAATGGTCAGCCAGAACCTGACGTGGAGCAACCTCGTCCGCGTGCAAGAGGAGGTCATCTACAGGCCGCTCAGCGACCGCCAGACCCAGTTCCTGCAGAGCGCCCGCATCACCGCCCTGTGCGGCGGCTGGCAGCGCATCAAGAACAGCATCGAGGACACGCTGTGCACGCGCTTCAAGGAGAACGCCGTCAAGGGCCGCGAGGGCTTCGAGCGCGTTCTGGAAATGAGCCGCATCGTCTTTGCCGAGGAGAAGGCGAGGCTGCAGCAGCAGAAGATGGTGCTGATGTAATGACGCACACCCTGCAAAAATGAAACACCAACAACCACAACAACAAAAAAAAAAGCATCTCTCCCAATCCCTCCCAAATCCCATCTATCCATCTATTCGAGCAGCTCAACTCTGCCGGCACGTCTCAAACAACGAGTCCACAAAACCCCCCAGGCAATCACAAAACAAAAAATCTCTCTCCACTATGACGAACTTTGTCGTGTCTTTTTTTTTTTTTTAATCATCCGCTCTCCTTTGTCTGGGAAAACAAAAGACGGCGGCGGCGCATTCTGTTTCTCTTCTCTTCTCTTTCTCTTATCTTCTCTTTTTTTTTTTTTGGCGCGGCGTTACGGATATACAAAAAAAAAGAGATTTTTTTTTTTTCGGGCAGAGACACGAACAAAAGAAACGAGAAAGGGTTGCCATCAAGGCGAGAGAGAAAAAAGAAAAAAGAAAGAAAGAAGAAAAGAATTGGTGGTCAGGCTTTAATTCGGCTTCTGCGTGTTTTCCTTCTACGATTCCTCTCTCTCTCTTGCTTGGGGAGGAGATACCAATTTCTGCTTAGACAACAAAAAACGGGGCAAGAAATGTCTCGTCTTTTTCCTCTTTTTTTTTTCTTCCCCTGCTTTTTCATGTTCCTTCTTTTTCGTCCGCAGCATATTTTTCCTCATGGGCCAGCGTGCGGGCGATGATAGAACTTTTTTTTTTTTCTTTTTTTTTTCTTTTTCTTCTTTCCTTGCTGGTTTTCTTGTGATTAGAGACTAGAACATTGTTGTATATTTAGTCAGCTACATGCTGAGAAATCTTCTTTTTTTTCCCCTTTTTTTTCTTTTTTTTTTTTTTTTTTTTTGGTTGGTTGGTTGGTCGGTCGGTCGGTTGGTTGGTTTGGTCGGTCCAAGAGGCAAATTCAACTACCTAGAAGACAACATTGACAGCAATCTATTGAGAATCCGCTTCCTTTATTGATTGTGATGATGGCTTCATACATCATCTATTCCTTGTAAAATCGCGTTTCCATCAGTTGCGGTGCAGGATTCTAGCCTTTGCATCATTGCCCGTTTCATTGAGGCTGCTTGCTGGGTCGAGTCGTCCTCGCCCTAAAAAAAAAAAAAAAAAAAAAAAAAAACACTCCTTCACGTGCAAGAAAAGTTCATCAGCCGATCAAACAACGGCGTGCCCCATCCCGTCACAGGATCCCATCCCGGCACGGCGCTCCAGCCGGCGTTGGGGATCACGGGCGATGGTAGGCCAGAACGGCTATAGCCCACGCATCCGGCCGACCTCGACTCGGTAATACTGTCAAACAAACCGTGGTCAGCGCAATCGCACGATAAGGAGCAGAGGGAATTCGCTACGGCTCCAGCATACTCTGTGAACGCGTGGTTACCAATGCCGTAGATCCACGGATTCAAGAACCCCAGGGGAGGCAGCCCGCTCTTGGATCGATGGTCGTTGAGCAGCGCGATGAGAGCCGCAAACACCGGAGAGGAGAAGCTACCATTGCATGTGTCAGCCATAGGTATCAAGCTCCGAGGCGGCCAGACAGAGCCAGCCACGGCGTCGCATCGGAAGGATACCTACCTTGTGCCCGACGTCACGTCGTCCTTGCCATGGTTCAGAAACCGATAATTCGCCCCCTGGGCCGCTACGTCGGGAAACCCTCTGCCGTCGAGGCTATAGTAGCCCTTCCACTCGTCTCCGTGCAGCCGGAGGTAATTCCCAACAGCCTCGTCCTGCCATTCCGGGCGGGCAAAGTAGTCGGAAAACCCGCCCGACGAAAAATCAGCCGCCACTTCGGGCCCGATGCCGCGGGTTGCCCCTACGCTCGTCACGTAGGGGCACGTCGCCGGAAACGAGGGCATCAACTTGGGCCGCTCTGTGCCGTCGTTGGACCGGCATGATATCCCGGGGCCCTGGTCGCCAGAAGCCACGACAACGGAGACGCCGCGGGTGCCGAGCTGCCCAAACATGTCGCAGACTTGCTGGGCGTACGGCTTGGGGAACAGCTGTTCGTTGGCGCCGTATGAGATGGAGACCACCTTGGGAAGCTGGTCGTCGTCGAGATTGAGGAGGTGGCTCGCAAACTCGAGATACGGTTCGAGATATTCGTTCTCTTTATCGACCATACTATGGTTACTCGCATCAGCACTTGATACTCCCAGTCTCCCCCCCCCCCCTCCACCTTCCGGAAGCTCACAAATGCCTGAAAGTAGGCAAACTTACTCCAAGTCCGGGATGAGGTCGTGATTCTCGCCGCCGGTTGCGTAAAAGCGTACCGGCGCATCATGTGCCATTGCCACGGCGTACTGGATGTCCATGTTGGCCTCGGAGGCCGGGACATTGGTTCCCTGGGGGTTCTCCCCTCCACTGACAGATTCGACGGAGAAGGTGGCGTTGGCGGAGGAGGGGGCAAACGTGCGGAGGAACCTGTTTAGCTCGTCGTACTGGGCAGCTTGCTGATGTACAGCGTCAGCTTGAACCAATATAAGAAGAAGAAGAAGGAGAGTTGGGGAGAAAGAAGAAAAAGAGAGAAGAAAAAATAAGAAGAAAAAAATAAGAAAAAATAAGAAAAAACTAAGAACAAAATCATAACAAAATCATAACAAAATAGGAACAAAATAGGAACAAAATAAGAAGAAAAAATAAGAAAAAATATTAAGAAAAAAAAAGGAAAAAAAGGGAAATGTCAAGGGTTGGTTTTTGGCATGTGGACTTACTCCGCCGAATCCAACTATTCCAAACAGATTCTTCTTTTCATGCTTCGCGTGGTAATCACCCACATGGTACAACCTCCTCAGGCAAGCTGGCGTGATTTCGGACTTGCACTGCTCCCAGCTGGGCTGAGTTTCCGTCCAACGACGGTTAAGGCGCTCACCTTTTGGCTTCGAGCCTACGAATGACGGACTCGAGTTGTCCACAGAGCTCGTGTTCCGGCGCCCCTGTATCTGAGCACACTGGATAGTCACCACATGACCCTGCGCTTCTTCGGGCAGGGAAGAGACTGCTATCGTCTGCGAGCCCCGAGTCCCGTTGCAACGTGTCCCCAGAAGAGCCCCGGCCTGCTGAGTCACGGCCCGGACATGAAGGAACTGGCCGTCGCTCAGCACGTCGCCGGCGGGGACACCAGCGCGAGACAGCCATCCCTTGACGGCGTCGGCGGATGCCTGCCGAGGGCGCAGCAGAGCCTTGGCTTCTTCGCGGCCAAGGTGCCGTCCATGTTGCGGGCTTGAAGGGCTGGAGAGTCGATGCAGGGTTTGCTCGAGGAGTTGGCGGCATTCCGGCTGCAAGGCAATGGAGATTTTGACATGTTGCGCCGACCACGTCTCTTCCAGCGTCCTGGGCGGTCGCTTCGCTATTGGATTTGCGGCGGCCAAGGCGCTGATGGCCAGACCGAGTAGGTAGGGTGCTCTCATTGTCGATGCTCTCGAGAAGATGCCGTTTGAAGGAGATTGTGGTAAAGGAAAGTCTTGCGTCTTGGAAAAAGAGAGGTTGCAACAGGCAAGAGACCAAAGTCATATATATACGCATACGCGGGCACGCTGCGAATCATCTCGATATATGGACGGCGAACCCTCTGTCTGTCTCTCTATTGATCGATTCCGGTTCCTATTATATCAACGAGAGTCTCTCCCTTTTGGTGTCTTCTTCCACCACGTCTCGGTATTGTGCCAGCCTTTCGCGGCCGGCATGGTGAGAGCCTTCCAGCCAGCAGGGCCTGCCGCAGCTGAAGAACAATACCAAGGCGTGATGATATTGTTCTCCCCCCCCCCCGGGCGGCCGCCTGCAACGGAGAGGCTATTCTGCAGCCTCCCGCGTCAATCTCTGCAAGATTTCGTGGTTGGTATAGATAACACAGGTCGAAAGCAGCAAAATCAAGGAAAAATTATGGATTACGGTGCAGCCGTCCAGAAGAAGCCAGAGAGAAGGGAAACAAGACGATTCCTCGGTGTTTTTGGGGAGTTTTTTTTTTTTTTTTTTTTTTTGTCCATTATTTTTTTTTTTTAATTTTTTAATTTTTTCCCCTTCTTTGGTGATGCATGCGAGCATCCGTACAGCTCGCTGCTCCAGCCAACAATAGATGGAGGCCATCGCGTTTTCCCAGGGAAAAATAAAAAATAAAAATGAAATAAAAATAAAATAAAAAGTCGAAATGTTCGATACGATCTTTTGTGTCATCACAGAATGAAAATACAAACCAAAACAATTTCTTTTCTCTTCGTCTCACCGCCACCATTATATCATTCTTCACTAAATAAATAAATCAATTTAAAAAAAAAATAACAAAAATATGAATAATAATTCATGTCTTCTGCCCATCACATAGGGTAGGCGCCATTCAACTCATCTCCCAACAAGGCAGCAGTCACAACCACAACCCCCCCCCCCCTTCCTTCCGTTTGCCTTCCTCTCCAGCCCCCCAGCCAATCCCAATCAAAACAATCAAACCCCCCCCCCCCACCCCACCCGATTTCTGCCGCCCCACCAGAGCTCCCTCCTCACCGCCTCACCACCCCGGGGCTATAAATTCCGTCTCTGCCCTCCTCCTCTTTCAGAATTCTTTCTTCTCCTTTTTCTTCTCCAGCTCTCTTTGCCTTTTGGCTTAGATCAAGTGTAGTATCTGTTCTTTTCAGTTTAATCTCTGAAAGGTCTCTAAGGAGACCAATCGTGATTATTCTTATTTTTGTCCTTTCGGGGCGGTTTCCTCTGTGCTTGCACACGATTCCGCCCACAGTGTCCCTGGTATCACACTGCCTCCAGGCGACGCGAACTTTTTTTTTTTTCTTTTCATTGCTTGCTGGGGCTTGGCCCTGGTGGTGAAGAAGAGCCTTTTGTGTTTTTTTTTTGGTGGTAGATTGATTTTCCCGATTCATATTGTTGTGTCTTGTGTGTTTTTTTTTTTTGTTTTTTTTTTGGTTTGTTTGCAGATGGCATGTTCTCTGTGGAGCTTGTAATATTTTTCAACATTTTTTTGGCGTTGGAATTCGAAAAATCTTTGAAGTTTTTTTTATTGTTATTGTAGCCTTGCGACCGACCTCTTGAGCCCAAAGCTCGTAAACAACTTCTCTTCTGCCCCTTTATCCATCCAATATTCCCAAACCCAAGACTCTCTTGGCTCCCTCCCCTCTTGTATCAGAAAGCCCAAATTCGCAGCCACTAAAGTACTATGTAGTTTTTTTTTTTTTTTTTTTTTTTTTTTTTAAAAAAAAAAAAATTCCACTGCCAAATCAAACCACCAACCAAAGTCTCCCCCGTCTCTCTCTCTCTCTCTCTCTCTCTCTCTCTCTCTCTCTCTCTCTCTCTCTCTCTCTCTCTCTCTCTCTCTCTCTCTCTCTCTCTCTCTCATCCCCCCCCCCTCTCTCCCACTCAGCCTTTCAGCTTTCAGCCTTGCCAACACAAGACAAACCAACAAGCCCATCCATCCCGTCATGTCCGCCCCTCCGCCGTCCCTCCTCGACCCCTCCATCTTTACCTCCCTCGAAGCAAAGCTCGAGGAAGAGACCCAAGTCCGCGATACCCTCTCGCAAATCGTCCAGCGCCTGGAACGAGCCGTGGCCACGGCCCAAGGCCTGCTCTCTCGAGTTCACTCCACGCCTCGATCACGCTGTAAATACATGCTTCCCCCTCCCGGCGGTTTCTCTCTCTCTCACTCTCACTCTCTCTCTCTCTCTCTCTCTCTCTCTCACTCTCACTCTCACCCTCTCACACACACACACACACACACACACACACACATATCTATATACATTTGCCTTGTGCCGTCTCCATACCATCAAAAAAAAAAACCAACATCTTAACTCTTCGATTCTCGAATAGATCCCGCGCTAGTGACCCAAGTCGAAGCCGCCGTCAAAGAAGAAGCCGCCATCATCAGCGAGCTCGACAGAGTAGCTTCCCAGCACCCTTACTACAAGTCTGTCTCTCTCTCTCCCCCCTCTCTCCGCCGCTCTTCGTGACGGTGAAATCACACAGCCAGCTCATTTCTTCATCATCATCATCATCATCATCTTCATCTTCTTCTTCTCTCTCTCTCTCTCTCCATCTACAGATACAACCACAAATGGTCGCGCTCCATCCAAACCGCCATCGGCACAACCATCTACTGCGCCTGGCTGGGCGGTTTCCCCCCCAAAGCAACCGAATCCGAGGCCTCCCAGCCAACCGAAATCGGCCGGCTCCTCACCCTCGAAGAAGTCGGCGCCATCTTCTCCGGTACTACAGCCAATAAGGAAAAAAAAAAAAAAAAAAAAAAAAAACACCCCCTCTCTCTGAATCCCAGTCTCGCGGACCACTGACCAAAGTTATCCTCCATAGTCCCCACTAACCTCAAAGACCGTGACGCCTTTCACCTGACCATAGAAGAATACCTGCTCGCCCTCGTCGACCTCACCCAGGACCTCTCGCGCCTGGCCACCAACTCCGTCACCCTCGGGGATTTCCAGCTCCCTCTTACCATTAGTGCTTTTGTCAAGGACCTCTTTGCCGGGTTCCAGCTGCTTAATCTCAAGAATGATATTATTCGCAAGCGTGCTGATAGCGTCAAGTACGAGGTCAAGCGAGTCGAGGACGTCGTCTATGACCTGAGCCTCAGAGGGTTGATTGAGAGGCCTGCGGCCGGGGATACGGAGATGGAGTCAGCTGCTGAATAGCCAAAACCAACTAACTGGCAATTCGGAAACACAACTTGGGAGGTAAAAAAAATTTAAAAAATTAAAATTAAAATCAAATAAAATAAAATAAAAAATCGCCGTACGAGCGGCAGATGTCGCACACATCGACTATTTACTGCTGGGCGAGATGAACAATGTGCGTTACCAATGTAGCAATTTGGCAATTTCCATCATGGCAGCAAACACGCAGCCGCAGCCGGCATAGGCCCAACATACCTAGCTCATTCATTCAAGTGGTATATGACAATACAAACCTTCCTATTTGTTTTCCGAGACATCTGTTGGATTCCCTGTCACATCTTCTTTTCTTGCACATGAAACCATCCACGTCTGGACGCATGCTCCAGCAGTGATATCTAATATACAGGCATGCCGGTCTTGTCCACCTTTCCACCATTCTAAATCTTCAACGCCTGTCGTATTTCCGGTATTCCGTGGTTCATGTTCGAACCATGTTCGAGCGTTGTGCCACGTTTTGTTTTTGATGCGTGTGTTAATACAAAAACTCAAAAAGTATAAAGATATATATAGCAAAAAAAAACAAAAAATTGGACAAAGCTTGAGGGGCTTGTTGCCCCCCCTCCCCCTCCCCCTCCCCCCCCCTCCCCCCCTTTATTTTTTTTCTTCTCTGGTTTGTTTTGTTTTTACCCGTGTCTAAAGGTGCACTTATCACCTCGAGCACACTTGCCTTGCTGCCAGAATGTACACGGCTTGGTTCCAATGAGGGCCTTATTCGCCGGCTTATGGGGTGGTAAGGTCCCCTTCTTTTTCCTGCCTTCCTTTCCGTGCTCGCCCCTACTTTGGCTTTCGTTTCGATCCCAGTCTCGCTCGGGCCCGTGGCTAAAGGACGGCGGCGGCGGCGGCGGAGGAGGAGGAGGAGGCGGAGGTGGTTGCTGGCCTTGCGCCATTTGAGTCAGCATCACCAGCTGCTGGTATGAGGGATCGTTCGGGTTCAGGTAGCCGGCAATGTTCGCGGCTTGTACCGGGGCAGGTTGCTGAGGTTGGTTGATGGCTGCGAGGATCGACTGCAGCTGACCGTCGGGGATTTGAGGGTGCTGGCTTGGCGCCGGTGCTGCTGTCGACGAAAGCTGCCCGCCTGTCATCTGCTGCAGCAGTGCCATGTACGGAGCATAATTGTGTTGCTGCTGGGCATACTGCGCTGCCCAGTCCTGGGTGTGGCTGTTCGACGGGTTGGCGGCGGCGGCGGCGGCGGCGGCAGCAGCAGCAGCAGCAATCTTGAGTGCGTTTGCCTCGGCTTCTGCTCTTGCTTGTGCTTCTTCCTCCTTCTTCTGCCTGGACGCAGCCTCCCTGTTATGTCCAAACCACCATTCTCTGACTCTTTCTTGATCAAATGAAAGCCAGTCGGGGGGCGAGGTTGGAGGAAAGGCTTTGCCAATCAGGCCCTTCACGGCCTCTTCGACGGCATTTCCATTGAGGCGCACTATGGGGTCTGTGTAATTGTAGGCGCGCACGGCATCCCCATGGCGAACGGGGTTGGGATCGCGCCAAGCCTTGGTCTTTTCCGATTGAAGCGCCGCGAGCAGTTGCGCCTCCGCTGCGGCTCCCAAGAGGAGCGGAAGCGGGAGGTACGAGTACTGGCTTTGCATGGAGGACGACGCCGGCTGCGAGGAGGACGGCGCGGATGGCGAGGCGCCGCCGCCGCCGCCGCCGCCGCTCCCCTGAAGCCGGCCCAGCATTGAATCGAGCTTGCCGGAGGGGCTATTCTTGGCGTCGAGTCGCTTGATGGCAGAGCGCAACGCCTCATCCGGCCCGTACTGCCGTTCGTCTCGCCACCTTAGCTGGATTTCTTCGAATTTAGCATCTTCTCGAGGGAGATAGCCCGTCTTCGTTTCAGGATTCGCAGTCGCCGTCTCCGGGAGGGGAGACTTTGGAGTTGCCGGGATATCGTCAATGTCGGTGTAGATGGCCATGAGCTCTCGCTGCTCTCTGGCTGCGATTCGCTGCTGCTCGTCGGTGGTAAAAGCCACCGTGCCCCCACGCGTAACGTAATTCTTGCTCCGTACATCGTCGGCCAGCGCCGAGAAGTCTATCGCGACGGGCCCCAACCAAGGCTGGTAGGGGATATCGTCATCGTCCTCATCTTCTTCGACGTTTGCGCGCTGTTTGAGAACCATGCCCTCAGAACGATCATCGGCTGCGTCTCGTATCATGTTGCCCTCTCTGCCTTCGTCTTCTTCGTCGTCTTTCTGGAAGACCCTGATTTGCACAAGGTCCGTTTCCGGCTTCCAGCTGACCCTAAGCTTTCGGCGTGCCTCTTTCCGGAGTCTCCTGGCTTTTTCTTCGGGCGCTTCTGGGGTGCCGGACTCTCTCGTCTCCCTGGACGTCGAGACGGCCACCTCGGGCGCTTTGGGTGCGTTGATCGAATCGAGCAGAGAAGCAATTCCCGACAGGGCGCTTGAGCTTGGCGCGGAGGGTGCTTTCGACGCGGGAGGCTTTGCTTCCACTTTGGGGACGACTGGCTTGCCCGGTTCAATCTTCGTTGCCGCCGTCGCCGCCGTCGCCGCCGCCGCCGCCACCGGTGCTGTTTTCTTCACCTCCGCCTTGTTCTTATCATCACTAGACGTCGATGGGCTGTCGGCCTCGGTTTTCACTGCTGGTTTCGGTACGGGCCGTGCTTTCCCGGGCAGGATGGATGAAGGGGCTTTGGGAGCAATGACTTTCGACGCCGTTGGCGCGTGCATCTTTGGCTGTGCCAGCTTCTTGCTGAGGGAACTGCTGCCAGGCTCCAACGCAATCTTCTTGACAGTTCGAGAGTCTGTGTCGTCGTCTCGTCCTCGCTTGGTTGAGACCGCCTCTGTAGATGGCTTGATGCCGGCTTTCGCTCTGCTGGCTGCAGACGTGCCGGTATAGCCCGTGGCGGTCTCTAGCTCGGCCGCCTTGGTAACCTTTTTCATGTTGGCAGCAATCTCGCGCGCCATCTCCTTGACCTCGTCATCGCCCCTATCCTCAAACCTCTTTCGTACCGTTTCGAAGTTTGTAGTCTCGGCAATCTTCCTGGTCATACGGAAGTGGGTGAAGAGCTCCAGCAATGCTTTGGGTAGCTTCCCGGAGAAGTCTCCCGCCTTGATGGACGAGATCATGGCGTTGACGAGGCTGAGGACCAGCTTCTGGTGGCCTCCGAGGTTATCCAAAACGCTGTCATCGGCATGTTCAATGGTGACGTCTAGGGCGCGGTAGAAGGCCTCTTTCTTCTGTTCTGCCTCCTTCTTTAGCTCTGCAAGTTCGGAATCGGGCACCTTGTTTCTTGCGGCATTATCCACGTCCAGTTTGGCCTTGTTCATCTCGCCGCGGAGCTTGATGAAGAATTCGCCAGCCTGCTGAACTCTTCCAGCGATGAGAGCATTCGTGCGAGCAACAGAAGCTTCGATATGGACAATCCCAACAGCATCCCAGGCAGCGGCTTCGGCAGGATCGGTTGGACGGACAGGCAGACGGATCTGGAGACGTATTAGCAGTGAAAGAGAGGGGGGGAGAAGAAGAAGAAGAAGAAGAAGAAGAAGAAGAAAAGGAAAACAAGGCCCAATCTAGTTCTAGGATTGTATGGGATTTACATACCGGCTTCGCTCTGTCGTCCTCTTGTTCCTTCTTTGCTCTCTTTTCCGCCTTGTTCTTCGAGGCCTCGTCGGATTTGAGCTGTTCCTTGAATGCATCTGACCAAATGTCAGCAATGTCAGCACCAGGAGAAAAAAAATGGGGGGGGGGGGGGGGGGTAAGAAGGTTCGACATCGTACGTGGATACTCGGTGTACTTTGGCCTGCGTTTGCCAAGACCATGCATGGAGCGATCATAGTCGTCCAGCAGTTGTTTTGCCTCATCCCGTCGCTCATCCAAGCCGCTCTTTTCTGCAGACGGCCGGTATTGGGTGGTGAACTTTCCTTGGATTTCGCAGGGCAGAAATCCTAGTTCGGGTATTATGGGGTGGTCGCCGTGCTGCGGCAAGGCAATGCAGGGAGATAGCTTGTCATAGCTCTTGGGTGCTGGCGACGGCGCAAGATGTTAAAAACACTCGTTGGGACGCGAGGCAGGAGGACAGCGCGACCCCGGAGCAGGCACTCACCTGGAATCTTAATGGTACCATCATACACCAGATGCGGAAGGCCTTTGATGGAAGGATATCTAATCTGCGCCGCCTTGTTCCGCTTCGCAAACTGGGCGATTAGCTGGGCATCCTCCTCCGAGGGCACGGGGACGGATAAGATTTCCGAATCGTCGCCCTTTCTCGCAAAGATTTCGACGGGCAAATCTACGGGATACGCCGGCTGCTCTGGAGCGACGGGCTCAGGAGCGGTTTTAGTAACGCGCTTCCTCTTCTTCGCACTCCCTTCCACAGCTTGGGGGATGACGGGGGGGATCGCCGGCTGAAGGGCGGCAGTGGAAGGGGGAATGGCAGCAGAGGAAGGGGGAATGGCAGCAGAGGCCGTAGCGACCCCGGGGCTGATGGGTTGCGGCGCGGCTCCGTATTGAGCGCCCGAGGCGGCACCAGAATTCGCCACCAGCGTCGCATGGCCGGTAGGTTGCGCGGTAGGCTGCGCGGAAGGTTGCACGGAAGGTTGAAGAGGCTGCTGTGGCGTCAGCTGCTGCGCGGGCGTGCCCTGGGGAGGAGTGGCATAAGCGTTTGCCTTTTGCGGTGCATATCCCGGCTGCGCGGTGTACTGCGGATTCGGCTGCTGAAAGGCAAGATTGGCGTTGAGCTGATACTGGTCGCCCTGCCCGCCAATCGCCGTCGAAAAGGCCTGCCCCTGGCCCTGGCGATAGGGCTGTTGCTGGTGCTGCACCGGCGCCGGCTGAGGTGGCTGCCCAAAGCGATGGCCCTGGGGGAACCCTCCGTGCAGGGCGTCGAAATGCTGGACGGCAGCGTGGCCCTCCTGACGGGCAGGCTGGGGGACCTGCTGAGGCTGGCTGTACGGGACGGGAGCGTCAAACAGCTGCTCGCCCTGAGGGGCGAAGGGGAACTCGTGCTGCGCGAAGCCCTGAGAGTGGGCATGCGGGTGGCCCTGGACCTGACCCATGTGGCCGATGCCATCTCCGCCCAGGTTGACCTTTGGCTGGTGCCCGTACAAATCGGGATGGATATTACTGAAGGCAGGGTTCATCACATCCGGGCTAGGCTGCGAGTACTGCTGGTTCAAGGCCAGCGCGCCATGGCCGGCATGGAACGGGGCCTGGCTGGACGTAGTAGAGTGAAGGCCGCCGGCAAGGTAGGCGTTTCCCTGGTGAGCCGCCTCGAAGAAGTTGGACGCGGACGGATCCTGCGGGTTCAAGTGCGAGTATGGGGTCTGGTCCGTCCCGGGCTGCGGCCACGCCTGGCTGGGATCGAACTGGTTGCTCTGGTTGGAGTATGTGAAGCCGGACTGCCACGAGCCATGTCCATCATTTGCGCCATTCTGACCAGAGCCAGACCAGGACTGCATTTCGGAGAACAACTAGTGCTGGTACAAGCAACAACACACGCAAATCATAGAAATGGGGCGGGGAGCGGGTATCTGATTCTAGAGCTATTGAAGATTTCCCATCAGCAACCCGAGGAGATGATTGGCTTGATCTTCCCCATTGGAAAGGAGAAGAGGAAGATGATGATGATGATGATGATGAAGGAGAAGAAAATTTAGGTCTGCTAATTTGTGACGTCGCCACAGAAACGCGAGTTGCTCAAGCTTGACCTGCGCAGATGTTCGCGTGGGTGTGGCTGTGGCGTTCATGCAAGAAGTGCTGCAGGGCGGGAAAAAAAAAAAAAAAAAAGGCGGCGGTGCATCATGCTTCGGCGCGGAGGCTGCAGTCAACTTTCACTCACCTGGAGAAGCTGAGGTGTGGCGGTACCGGGGACAAGCCACTCGAGTCTAGCGGTAGATTGTCGGCAGACTTCGGCAGCAGAACGCTAGTACGTATAAGGGCAAATCTGCAAGGACTAGGGGTGACGGGGCGAAACAAGTTTTTTTTTTTTTTTTTCTGTTGAAGGGCAGACAAGAGAAGTTTGGGTTAGCGCAGACAAAAAAGAGGGAAAATGGGGAGAAGAAGAAGAAAAAGAAGGATTGCGAGCGTTTGAAGCAAAAAAAAAAAGAGAAGAGAAACAGTGGCCGGCAGAACAAAAGGGGGGGGGAGTTTGTTGGTTAGAGCCAGCGGCACCGCCAATGCGCATGTGAAGAAGAACATATTTTGCCAGTGCTCTCCCGCACAGAGTAGAGAGAGGGAGAGGGGGGAGAGAGAGGGAGGGAGGGAGGTGGAGCGCCATCGCCAGGCCAGCAAACAGAGTAGAAGCGATTTGGTGCGCCGTCATCAAAGAAGGCCAAAGAAGCCAGCCGCATTAAGGTCAGGAAAAAAAAGGCGTTGCCTGTGCCGATTTTGAAAAAAAAAAAAAAAAAAAAAAAAAAAAAGAGGGGAGAGAGGGGAGAATAGCTTTCGAGATGAGAATTTTCTTTCCGTCCTTTCTTTTCTTTTTTTTCTTTTTTTCTTCTTTTTTTTTTTAGAGTGCTGGACGGAAGTGCTCGACGGATTGGGGGTTATGCATGTCCCGATCCAGATGCGACAAGCTGGCGTCGCTAATGCCTCCCAAGTCCGCCACGACAGTCGCGTGATTGGCAACCAGCCGATGTGCAGCGTGCCAGCCTCTGCGTCAAGGCGCAACAACGTGGTACTTTAAATCGCCATGCCAAACATATCGCGGCCTTTTTTCACATCTAGACCCGGGTGCGGCTAGGATGCAGGCACGGCTGAACACTGTTCGTCAGGTTTGAGTGACGACACCACGTCCCCCCTTGCGGCTGGGAGCTCCCTGAGTTTTTACAGAGGAGCTGCGGTCCACCACCACCCAAAGGCTCGCCCGACGAGTTCGGCGCAAGTTGCTTTTGCTCGCATTTTTTTTGTTTTAAAATGGCAACAAGAGGATTATAGAATGTGCAGCCCATGGGTTTGACCATGGGCCGGCACACGATACAAAGAGCCGCTCCAAACTCCATGGCCGCGCCGACACCAGGCTGCGCAGGTAAAAAAAAAAAAAAAAAAAAAAAAAGACGAAAAAGTGATGGGGAATGCGGGTGGCAGAAGGGAGGCATCAAGAAAAGGGAGTGCTGGGGGGGAGAGAGAGAGGGAGAGAGAGAGAGGGAGAGAGAGAGAGGGAGAGAGAGAGAGAGAGAGAGAGAGAGAGAGGAGGAGGGGGGGAGGATCGGGTCAGGAGGTGGGCATACCCTGCGGCTGCTGCACTTCTCGCAGCTTCTCTATGTCCTTTTTTTTCACAGCCTACTCTGTGCTCCGTAGAAACAGCAACTTCATGGCCCCTTTCCCGCCAGGTTGTTTACAGTATTATCGGGAGGCAAACACGTCGCTCACCCTCTCCAAAAAGACGTGGAAGGGGTGCGCTGGAAAAGGAAAAAAAAAATAGATTGATAAATAAATAAAGGGAAAGAAGAAGAAAGAAAGAAAAAAATTGGCGTCGCGGATATTATCGGCGCGATGTCCTCAATATCTCAAGACGCCCGACGAGTCTAAATACTCCGTTCTTTGATGGCGCCGATGCTGGCTCTTGTTGTAACCCGATGGCGATGGGGGAGAAAGATGTTGACGGAGCGTTGTTGATGCTGGTGAAAAGTCGTGTTTGGCACGGAGTAGACCGAGCCTGGCAACGTGGGCGGCGCCCCATATGTCAGGCACCAACGCGCGCGGCCGGAACCCTTTGTTCGCCCTTTCCGGGAAATACGTAAAGGTACGTACTACTATACCTTGCCTCAAGGTAGGTACGTATTAGTAAGGTACCTAACCTAGGTACATAGTGGGTACTAATCTACCTTGGTAGGTACTTGTATAGTACCTTACACATGTCATGGCTCCACAAAAAGGCTTCTGTCTCGCGCGCGCACGGCGGTCGGCCATTCAGTCGGACCGCGACATCCGCAGCAAGCTCCAGCACTGGCGCGCCACGGCGCTTTTTTTTTTTTTTTTTTTTTTTTTTTTTTATAGCGCTCAACAGTCAGTGAGTGACCTACTATATACGTACTACCTAATATGTGGGGGAGGGGGAGAGCTCCATTTCCGTGGCAATTGGGGATTTTTTTGTTTTTGGTTTAGTTACATAGATTCGACATCGTGGCCTCAAACCTCCGGACTGTGCATCACCATTCGACGCAGTTTCCGTTTAGCTGCAGGTCTCTCTCTTCCTTCTCCCGTGCTCCGTGATCGCGCGCGCATGAGCGGCAACTGATTGAATTTGGTTCCTGCTACAGCTGCGGAGCGGCGAGCGACTCCCTCGACGGCCCTGCGCCAAACGCCAAAGTCGACCAAGACGAACGTGTGGGCTCGAGCCTCGGGATAGCCATGGCGTCCAAGGCAAACTCGCTGCGGGATCGCCAGATAGGTAAGCGCGCACGATGACAGCCATGCGGGCGGCTTAGCCAACGCTGAGGATGCGATTTCGCGCAACAGCGTCTCTCAAAAAGATCCTCAACCTCAACGAGACCATCGAGTCGAGCGAGACGGAAGAGGCTCATGCCAATGGGCTGCTGGCTCCCGTCGCCCCGATTCTGGATGCCGAGGGAAACCCCATCTGGAAAGTCCTCGTCTTTGACGATCTCGGCAGGGACGTCATCAGCAGCGTCATGAGGGTCAGCGACCTGCGCTCCATGGGAGTGACAATGCACATGTTGGTTCCATGAGTTTTGAATGGCGAAAATGGGCGGCTTGGGGCTTGGACACCGGGGGTTCTAACCGTGCGAACCCGCAGGCACATTGGCACTCCGCGATACCCCATACCCGACGTGCCGGTCATATATCTGCTCGAGCCGAATGCGCGGAACCTACAGCTCATGACCGAGGACCTGCAAAAGGGGCTGTACTCGCCGGCTTACATCAACTTCCTGTCGTCTCTCCCTCGGGTTTTGCTGGAAGAGTTCGCCTCGCAGACGGCCGAAGCGGGAACCTCGGAAAAGATTGCGCAGCTCTTCGACCAGTACCTAAACTTCATCGTCGCGGAGCCGGACCTCTTCAGCCTGGGGATGCAAGACGAGCACACGTACTGGGCTCTGAACAGCGCCAAGACGAGCGATGCCGAGCTGGACGCGGTGATTGACAGGATCGTCAGCGGCCTCTTCAGCGTTGTGGTGACCATGGGTAAGATAAAGACGGGCGCAGCGGGGGGTTTCCCGTCGTTGTCGAGCTGGCCTTGCGTGTTGACCTTGACCGTTTTAGGCGTCATCCCAATCATCCGTTGTCCGAAGGGTGCCGCCGCGGAGATGGTCGCGGTGCGCCTCGACCGCAAGCTCCGGGATCATATCCTCAACTCAAAGGACAACCTCTTCTCCAGCCCCCGGCCGGCGGCGGCCGGCACGCCAAGCTCGAGGCCCGTGCTCATCCTCCTCGACCGCAACGTGGACCTGATACCCATGCTGTCGCATTCTTGGACGTACCAGTCGCTGGTTCACGATGTGCTGTCGATCAAACTCAACCGCATCACCATCGAGACGCCAGTCGACGAGAGCAACCCCGCCAGGGGGACGTCGAGGAAGGGATACGATTTGACCGCCAACGACTTCTTTTGGATCAAGAACGCCGGCGTCCCCTTCCCGCAGGTGGCGGAGGACATTGACGCGGAACTGACAAAGTACAAGGAGGAAACGGCTGCCATCACGAAGACGACGGGGGTGTCAAGCCTGGAGGACTTGCAGAACGACACAAGCGCAAGCGCGCAACACCTCAAGGCGGCGATAACGCTGCTGCCGGAGATGCGGGAGCGCAAAGGCATTCTGGACATGCACATGAACATCTTGGCGGCGCTGCTATCCGGCATCAAGGATCGGCAACTGGACAACTACTTCCAGACGGAAGAGAACGTCATGAAGCAAACAAAGGCTCAGATCTTGGACGTCATCAAGGACGAGAACAAGGGCAACGAGCCGACTGACAAGCTGCGGCTGTTTATTATTTGGTTCCTGAGCACAGAGCAGGAGGTTGGGCGGGCGGATTTCGAATCGTTTGAGAAGGCTCTCGAAGCGGCGGGCGCAGACGTTTCATCGCTGCCCTACATTCGACAGTGAGTCGCCTGTTTTGCAGGGCCCCCCCCCCCCTTTTTTTTCATTTCTTTTTTCTCTTTTTTTTTATTTCTTTTTTCTCTTTTTTCTTTTTTTTTTCCAATTTTTTTTTTCATCATTTTTCATCGTGTCTGCTGACCATGAAGCAGGGTGCGCGCCACTACCAAGATGACGCAACTGACCACCATCAACAACAACTCGAATCAGCAAGCCGCTTCCTCCGACTTGTTTGGTCGATTTTCCTCCATCTCCTCCCGCCTGACGGACCGGCTGAAAGAGACTGGCGTCCCGTCCGGGCTGTCGTCCAACTTTGACTCTCTGATCAGCGGAGTCAAGAACTTCCTGCCGGCAGATCGCGACCTCACGATTACCAAGATTGTCGAGTCCATCATGGAGCCCTCGACAGCCTCATCCTCGGCAATCGCCAAGACGGAGAACTACCTGTACTTTGATCCTCGCTCGGCCAACGCACGCGGCACCATGCCGCCGCCAAGCGCCCTGCGGTCAGGGGCAAGCGGGAGCGCACCGGGCGGCCTGCCGGGCTCCCAGGGGCCCGGCCAAACAGCCAGCTTCGGACAGCGCCGGCAAGGCTTCAGCGAAGCAGTCGTCTTTACGGTTGGTGGCGGCAGCATGGAGGAGTACGGGAACTTGCACGAGTGGGTTGGCAGAACAAGCGGAGACCGTGGGCGCAAACGAGTCGTGTATGGCAGCACGGAGATGATTAACGCTGGACAGTTTATTCAGCAGGAGCTGGAGCGGCTCGGCAAGGAGGTGTCATCATGATTGGCGAGTAACGGCAAGGGGGGGGGAGGAGAGAGAGAGAGAGAGAAAATATGATGATTGATGATGGATGACAAGGCACAAGGGCGGCCAAGCTCAAAAAAAAAACCCATACCCAAAAAATAAAAGAGAAAGAAAAAAAGAAAAAGAACAAAAAGACAAAAAGAAAGAAAAAAGAAAAAAAGAAAAAAAGAAAGAAGAAAAAAAAAAGGATGTATAGTTGGTTGGCGAGGGGAGCGTCAAGTGCAAAATGGGGTGCTTTTGCTTGGTAGGGACGAAGAGCGGCATTTGCACGCATTGATTGGCTGGGTATATATTTGTAATCATGTGGATGAAGAATTAAAGAGTTGAAGCAACGGAAACAAGATGATGAAGAAGAAGAAGAAAAGAAAAAGAAGAAGAGAAAAAAAAAAGGGCTCAAGGGGGATTAATGATTGTGTGTGTCAGATGCTCTTGTATAGAAGGACATTGAACATGTTAAAAAAAAAACCCCCTTTAAAATGACAGTGATGATGTGTGTTTATATATATATATATACATATATATATGCGTCTATCGTGTCTTGCTTCCATTCTTCTATTGAATACCCTGCAGCTGTACTCTGTAGGAGGAGATTCGAATTCTTCAAACGCGTACGGAGTATAAGCGCCGAGCTTTGGAGCAACTCCCTCCTGCAGTATTAAAAAAGAATTTAATTAAATTTAAAATGAAAAAAAAAAAATTTAAATAAATTAAATGTAAAATGAATAAATTTTTTTAATAAAATTAATAAAATGTATAAAAAAAAAAAAAAAAAAAAAAGCCTCTTGGAACAAAGCGCGCCTGTTTTTAACGCTCAAACTCGCCAGAGCAGAACAGAGCAGCAGCACCAAACTTGTCCGGTGCGCGCGCAAAAACAGGATTTAAACCAACAAAAAAAATTTAAAATGTAAAAAATAAATAAATAAATAAATAAATAAATAAAAATTAAATAAAAAAAGAAGTTTCAAACAAATGCGGCGGACGGCATCGCCCCTTTGCCTTTTCTTCTTCTTTTTTTTTCTTTTTTTTTCTTTTTTTCCCCCCCCCATCAGCCGCCCCTGTGATCCTTTCCCGACTAAACCTTCTTCTTCTTCTTCTTCTTCTCTCTCTGTCCTTCCGTGACCGCCCGCTTTCTTCTTCCCTTTTTTTTTTTTTTTTTGATTTTTTTTTTGATTTTTTTTGATTTTTTTTTGATTTTATGCCGTCAACAATCTCTCTCTCTCCCTCTCTCTCTCTCTCTCTCTCTCTCTCTCTCTCTCTCTTACTTTTTCTTTTCTTTTCCTTTTCCCTCCTCCATCCGTCAAATGCCCTCATTCGTCGGCACGCATCTGTTGCCTGCCTTGATCTAAGTTTCATTTCTTCAAAATCGCCAAATCCTCAGGCGCATTTCCCCCCCCCCCCCAAATCTCTCAGTCGCTCCGCCCGAATCGCGCATTCTGCCGCCGCAGTCACGATAGCTTCATCAATCCTACCGATCCATTCCCATCCGAATCCGGCCGTCGCGATGGCTGATTCGCCAGCCAAAGCCGACGGCGGCACCGAGCGGAGGCCAGCGGGCTATAAGTCGTGGAAAAAGAAGTACCGAAAGATGCGCATTGTTTTCGACCGGAAGATGCACGAGTGCGAGGAGCTGCACAAGCAAGAGGCCAAGGCTGCCGCCACGGTAAAGCGTCTGGCCATAGAGAACGAGTATGTGCAAGATTGTCCCATTCCATCCCGTCTCCCGTCCCGCCGCCGTCATGAAAAACCAAGGCTCCGTGCCCTAACAACGCCGTCCTCTTTTGGTTTGCAGCCGGCTGCTGGACCTTCTCCTCGAGGTCAACAATTCTCCCCAGATCCCCCCGGAGCGACGGATAGACCTGTCCCTCGAGCCTCCCTCGGACGAGAGCGCCCCTTGCCTGCCCATCGACCGCGATGGCAGGACGCACAAGGACGCAGCCATGAAGAAGCTCGAGCAGCTGCTCAGCGACATTCCCCATTCGACCTACGGCTCTGCAAAAGAGTCCAATTCCGCGTTCCTTGCCGACCTGAGCGCCCCCGACGGCGAGCCTCACCCCGCGCATTTCCTCTCCGCCGACGACATCGACGACTACATCTACCTTGTCGACACCGGAATCGACCCGGAATCGACCGCGCCCACGATGGCGCCGCTGGCCCACCCCGCGGCCCACCCCCCTTTGAATCCCCTGACCAAGAACCCTACCAGCGTTACAAACTGGCTACGGAAGCATGCCCCAAAGATATTCCTCCAAGACGGAGAGACGCACGGGGATGGTGACGACGAAGCCGCGGGTGCGGCCACGGCCACGGGCGGCGGGCATGCCAGCGCGCGAAAGCCACGCGGCAGCGCTAAGACCGAGCGCGGTGGCGGCAAAGCGGGCGGCAAGAGCAAGAAGACTGGCGCGGCCGCGCGCATCAGCGCCGCGGCCGAGCGCGGAGACGGCGATGCCAGCATGGATGACGATGGCGACTTTGGAGCGACGCCCGTGGCGGCCCGGAGCAGCAAGCGGAAGAGGGACGACGACGCCGGATACAAGCCTAGAGGGTCTTCAAGCCGGCCGGCCAAGAAGAAGCGGAGGAGCGACGTCGAGGCAACGCCTGCCGCGCGCAAGTCCAAGAAGGAGGTTGCCGCGGCCAGCAAGGACGGCTAGGACGGCTAGGACGACTAGAGAAGAAGGGGGGGTTTCGCTCCTTTGTTTCTATCAGATTACAGACTGAAATGACTACTACTACTACTACTACTACTACTACTACTACTACTACTACTACTACTACTACTTACTACTACTTACTACTACTACGACAACGACATCTATTTTTTCCCCCTTTCCCCCCCCTTTTTTTTTTCTTTTTTTTTTTTTTTTTTTTTTGCAAAGGAAAAAACAACAACAACAACAACAACAACAGCAAAGAAACAACTTTGTATTATCAAACATGCTAAAGGATGAAAACGGAAAAGGAAAGGGGAGGTGGCTATGGAGCTCAATTCTTGGTCAATTTTTTTTTGGGGTGGCTGAGACAGGTGTGCTGGATGGAATACCTCTCCAAGAATGTGTCGGGGTTTTTATCACATGTTGCTATGGGCTCTTTATCCTCTCTCTATTTTTTTATTTTTTTATTTTTCAATTTTGCCCCCCTTTTTGTTCGTTTTGAACCTGATGTGTTGGTAATAATAAATGGCTTTTTTTTCCCCAACCGCTAGCTTTACCTTGTGCATGTTCGTGGCTGTGAAAAAGAAGGAAGAAATCAATAAAAAAAAAAAAAAGAAAGAGAGAAAGAGAGAAATGCCATGAGTAGGCACATTGATTTTTGATTTTTCCTTTTCCTTTTATTTTTTCCCCCCTTCTTCTTTTCTCTTCTTTTCTTTTTCAAATTTCTAGACGACAGTCTAACGTTCTATTCATGTACACTACATCTCTATAGAATACACTGCAAAATGGTACATGTACATGGGGTGGTATACGCTGAATGGGTCCCCTCTGCGTTCTTGACATATAAAAAAAAAATAAAAAAAATAAAAAAAACCCCGACTTTTTTATACATGCGATTCCTAACTTTTTTTTTTTTTTTAAAAAAAAAGAGAGAGAGAGAGATAGAGAGATAGAGAGAAAAGACCGTTTACAGCTTCTCGTTGAGCGTGCTCTTCAGCCGCCTCTCAACGGCATCCAGGTACTCATTCGTCGTGACATAGTCCCCGCGTCCGGTCTTGCCGCAGGCCAGCGCGAGATCCTTGGTCATGATGCCATCGACATCCACGGTGTCGACGCAAGCCTTCTCGAGGCTCTCGGCAAAGGAGACCAGCTCGGGGGTGTTGTCGAGCTTGCCGCGCTGGACGAGGCCGCGGGTCCAGGCGAAGATGGAGGCGATGGGGTTGGTGGAGGTTTCGCGGCCCTTTTGGTGCTCGCGGTAGTGGCGCGTGACGGTGCCGTGGGCGGCCTCGGACTCAAAGGTCTTGCCGTCGGGGGTGATGAGGACCGAGGTCATGAGGCCGAGGGAGCCGAAGCCTTGGGCGACGATGTCGGACTGGACGTCACCGTCGTAGTCTGCGCCCGTGCTTGTCAGCCGTGATCCCCGGGGGGGAAGGAACAAAGAGCTTACTCTTGAGAGCCATAATGTAGCCGCCGGAGCTCTTGATCATCTGGGCAACCATGTCGTCAATCAGGCGGTGCTCGTACCAGATGCCCTTGGCCTCGAACTCGGCCTTGTACTGCGCGTCGTACAGCCCCTGGAAGATGTCCTTGAAGCGACCGTCGTACTTCTTAAGGATAGTGTTCTTGGTGCTCATGTACAGGGGCAGCTTCTTGTCCAGGGCCAGCTTGAAGGAGGCGTGCGCGAAGCCGGTGATGGACTCGTCGGTGTTGTACTGGCTCTGGGCGACGCCGCCGCCCTCCTTGAACCGGAAGACCTCAATCTCCTCGGGCTTGCCGCCCTCTGGCGTGTAGACCATGGCCAGCTTGCCGGGGCCGGGGATGACGCGGTCCTTGGCGCGGTACTGGTCGCCAAAGGCATGGCGGCCGATGATGATGGGCTGCTTCCAGCCGGGGACGAGGCGGGGGATGCGAGGAATGACGATGGGCTCGCGGAAGACGGTTCCGCCGAGGGCGTTGCGGATGGTGCCGTTGGGAGAGAGCCACACTTGCGAGGGAAACCCCAGTCAGTATCCAGCTATATACGTTTATATGGTGTCGAGACCTCCCTCACCAGAAGGGGGTAGGGCGAGAGGGAAGGCGCAAGACAAAAAAAAGAACTCACTCTGCTTGAGGTTAAACTCCTTGACACGGGCCTCGTCGGGGGTGATGGTAGCGCACTTGACCCCGACCGAGTACTTCTTGATGGCCTCGGCGGCGTCGAGGGTGACCTGGTCGTTGGTCTCGTCGCGGTACTCCAGCCCGAGGTCGTAGTACTTGAGGTCGATGTCGAGGTAGGGGAAGATGAAGCGGTCCTTGATGCTCTTCCAGATGATGCGCGTCATCTCGTCGCCGTCCAGCTCGACGACGGGGTTCTGGACCTTGATCTTGCCGGCGGTGGCCATGTTGCGAGCCGACATGGCGGCAGCGGACAGAGTCTGGACGGCGCCATAGGAGGCCGGTCGAAGAGGCCGCAGAGGACGGAGGATGGCGGCGCGGCGGAGGGAGAGGGAGGCGAGGAGGCGAGGAGAGGCGCTCATGATGGGCTATAAGGGAGGAGGGAAGAGGAGGAGGAGGAGGAGAGGAGAGAGGAGAGAGGAGAGAGGAAGAAAGAGGAGGAAGAGAGAGGAGGAGGAGAGGGTTCGGTATAGGGAAGCGTTCTCCAACAAAGGAAGCGGCCAATTCGACCTTTGCAAGAGAAGCTCGGGGTTTTTTTTTTTTTTTTTTTTTTTTTTTTTTTTCTTTCTTTCTGGCTTGGGAGCTGATCCGATAGCGGGGACGATGCGTTGCTTGTATAAATTAGCCGGGCAAGGGCAAGTCACAAGAAGATTTTTTTTTGTTATTATTATTATCCTCTTTTTTTTTTTTTTTTTTTTTTTTTTTTTGTTTAATCCTCTTTAAAAAAAAAAAAAATCTTCTGCGACTGTGTGAACACAGTTAAATTAACAATAAATGAAATAAATAAGTCAATAATAATAATAATAATTATTATTATTATCATAAAAAAATTAACCCTCAAACTCACTCTTCCGCTGAGGACTGGTTTATGCTTACTTTTTTTTTTTGTTTTTTCTTTAGTTTTTATTATTACTATTATTATTATTATTATTTTTAACCGGACTGGCGTCTTCAAGTTCAAAATAGAAACAATGAATTGGGCCGATGCGATGCGATGCGATGCGAATGCTAATGCGATGCAACACACACACACACACAAACACAAACAGGTGGGGGTGGCATGAGAGAACGGAATCGGAGAACGCGCGGGGAGCCGAACGGAGATCGAACTCGATTTTTTTTTTTTTTTTTTTTTTTTGCAGGACTGCGGAAGGAGGAGAAAAATTAGTTTCTTTTCTTTTTTTTCCTTTCTTTTTTTTTAATATTTTTTTTTTCTAGTGGTGAGACAGATGGATGGAACAAGACAGACAGACAGACAGAGAGACGGGGTTTTTTTTTATATATATATATATATGTTGATGCTGACGTTGGGCGAGGAGAAGAGTGTATATAGTGGCGGAAATAACAGAGACGAGAAGAAGAAGGAGTGGGGAAACAAAAGGCAGAGAGAGAGAAGAAATAGAGAGAGAGGCAATAGAGAGAGAGGCAATAGAGAGAGAGGCAATAGAGAGAGAGGCAATCGTTCGTCATCAGTTTTCAAAACAATCACCCGCCGCCGACAAACGGAGCCAGAGAAACCCCATCGTCAAGTCAAACCCGGTGGCATCAGAACAAAAAGAACCAAATGTAAGTAAATCAATCATCCTGGCTATTGCCTATTGCCTTTTTTTCTTTTTTCTTTTTTTCTTTTTTCATTTTTTCATTTTTTCATTTTTTCATTTTTTCTTTTATTTTCTGGGTTTTTTGACGGCATCTCTTTCTTGGTCAGAGGCACATAGATGTAGGGGTTCGTTGATCGATAAACCCAAAATACAGTCGTTGATCGATAAACCCAAAATACAGTCGTTGATCGATAAACCCAAAATACAGTCGTTGATCGATAAACCCAAAATACAGACCCAAAGAAAACACCATCACCACCAAAAAAAAAAAAGATCACCATCCGTCTTCTTCTCACTCCTTCTCTCTCTTCTCTCTCTCTCTCTCTCTTCTCTCTCCATCTCTCTCTCTCTCTCTCTCTCTCTCTCTCTCTCTGTCTTTTTTCTTCCCCCCTAAAACCCACGCAAATCCACTACCACCACACACACACACACACACACACACACACACACACACACACATCCCTTTACCCTTTACCCGGGCTCAGCCGCGCGACGAGAGAAGAATCAGTGCGGGGTTTCCTTCCCCAAAAAGCCATCGGAGCAATAGGAATAAGCAATTAATCAAAGCCAATCACTCCGGATACACCATCTTCCTCGTGACTCCCCCGTCCACCACCATCTCGACCCCCGTCACGCCCTCGTTCTCCGCCAGATACACAACCGCCTTGGCCACGTCCTCCACCTTTCCCACCCGCCCCGTGAGCTGCCATCTCATGTCCGCCTCGCTCAGGCCGTCCTCCCACCCGACGCCCTTGTCGTCCGCCTCGCGGCACTCGTCCATGACGTGGATCCAGCCCGGCAGCACCGCGCTCACGCGGATGCCGTCACGCGCCAGCGACACCGCCATGCTCTGCGCCAGGCCCAGCAGCCCGGCCTTTGTCGTCGAATAGGCCTCGTTGTCCGGCTCGCTCATCACCGCCCGGGTCGACGACATGTGGATCACGCACCCCCTTGCCGCCCGGAGCATCCCCAGGCAGGCCCGCGTCATGAGCATCGGCCCCGTCAGGTTCGTCTCCATGCTCCTGTTCCACTCCTCGAGCCTCATGTCCGCCAGCCCGGCGCCGCCCACGCCCCCCGTGTACGCCGCGTTGTTGACCAGGCAATCCAGTCGGCCTGCAAACAGCCCGTCCGCCCGTTCCACCGCGGCCTCAATCTCCCGCGGCCGCCTCACGTCGCACAGCGCCGCCTCAAAGTCCTGCCCGCGCCGGTGCCCTCTTGCCAGCAGCAGCCCGGCCGTGTGGTCCAGCTCCGTCCTGTCGCTGTCCAGCAGAAAGACCCGGTGGCCGGCCTGGAGAAGGATCCGGGAGAGGCCCCGCCCGATGCCCCGTCCGGCTCCGGTGATGAGAAACGTCCTTTGGGCCGGTGCTATGGCTGTTTTGTTTAGGTTGAAAAAAAAAAACCAAGTAAAAAAAAAAAACCTCCGTGCGGATGCAAGCATGGTTAGAGGATATATATATAACCTTGGAGGCTTAGATACCCTGAACTTGGGGGGGGAGTTTCCCCATCTCGCCCCTCGCTTACCCTTCCCTTGGTTGAACCGCCCCCATTTTATTACATGGCCAATGAAGTCACTTGCCTTACCAATTCACGTAACTCGGTAGCCATTTCTTTCTTTTTTTTTCTTCTTTTTTTTTCTTCTTTTTTTTTCTTTTTTAAAATGACGAATAAGTTCAAGTACGCAAACATTTGCAATGTATATTGTTTAAATGTTTCATCTAACCAGTCAGTCAAGTCAGTCCGGTCCAGTCAACATACATACATACATATCCCGTGCCATGAGGTCGCGCCTTGGAATTTTTTTTTGAGCTTTTTATCGTGACCTACAGCCGGCCATGGTCCATCATCGAGACCAAGCTTCATAGACAGAATACACCACACACCACACACCACCCCTTTGGGAGCCGCCTGTAGATGAAATGGCGTCCTCACTCTCTCTTCCTACTCCCGCGAAACCGTATGCGGGCCCGTTCGTTTCTTTTTTTCCTTTTCTTTCTCTTTCTTTTTTTCCCCTTCCATCTCGTCGCTCTCGTTCGTTCTTGTATCTCCATTCGGCGACTAAATGTCAAAGACGTCTCCAATCCCCTGCCCCCCACCCCTGCGCACGTCCACAATGTCGAGCCGCCATCCCTCCCAGTGCTTCAGTGACCTCTTAATCTCCTTGATCCGCTCGATCCGCCTCTTCGACTCCTCCTCGTGGGCCTTTCTGAACGCCTCTTCGTCAAACTCCAGGTCGTCGTCCGTTAATAATAAATCATCATCCCCCCCGCCTCCGGCCAGCGCATTCAGGCCATGGGCAATAAGGTCGCCAATGCCACCCACCGAGCCCTTCTTGTGCGCGGGAGGATGGTGGTTGCCGTTGTTGCTGCTGTAGTTGTCGTAGTTGTGGTTGTTGTGGTTGTTGTGGCTGTTGTTGTTGTTGTTGTTGTTGCCCGAGAGGTCCACATCGTCAAAGCCGGGGCTCGTGGCTTCCATCTCGCGCCGCCGGTCAATCCAGGCGCCGCTGCGGAGCTCATGAATCTCCGCCTCGAGGCTACGAATCTTCCTCTCCAGCCTGAGCCTTCCTTCGTCCTCGAGCTCGTCCACGCCCTCGTCGTCGAGGCCGCCGCCGCCGTCTGCCGACCTGCGGCTTCGGAGCTTGACGCTTTCGCTCTCCAGCTTTTCGACCCTGGAACGCAGCTCCTGGGCGTCGCTCTCCGCCTTCTCCTTGTCTTTCCTCAGAGCTTGCGACCGTGCGTCTTGCTCCTTGTGCAGTGTGGTCAATGTTGTGACCTTCTTGTCGAGCGCCTCGGCCTTCTTCTCCAGCTCCTCCTTGGCCTTCTGCACCTGGCCCAGGTCGCGCTCTAGCGTCTTTGCCTTTGTCTCTGCGCTGGTCCGCTCGCTGCCCTCGCGGACCGCCTTCTCCGTCGTGCGCTCGAGGTTCCTCTTCAGGTCCTGCAATTCGCGCTGGGCTTTGCCCGCTGCAGCTTCGGCGCGGGCGACCTTGTCCTCGAGCGCAGTGATCTGTTCCTTTTCCGACGATGCCCCGCTCTCCTGGCGTTCGACGCGAGCCTTCAGCTTTGATATTTCAATCTCCATAAACTCGATGGTGGCTGACTTGTCATTCAGCTCGGCCTGCAACGACGGAGGGGATGCGGTTGTCGACACCGACTGGCGGTGGGCATGGCCAGAGCTTCGCGATACCTGCTGTTGCAGCTGAGAGTTTTGACGCTGTAGAGATGCAATCTCCTCCTTCTGCGCGACCCCAATTAGCGAGTAGCTCTTGTGCTTACGTCGGGGATGACAAAAGATTCTCGTTTCCCGCCCCCTTCTTCCTCTTTCTACGTACCAGCTTTTCCGCTTGGCCATCTCCGCTGTCCTTGCCGTCAGACTCGCGCAGATCGGCCAACTCTTCCTCTGCCTTCTTCCACCTCTTCTCCGAGTCGCTTGCCTCTTTGGCGAGACGCTTGTTCTCCTTCTCCAGCTCTTCTATCCTGGCCACGTGCTTTCTGTAGATGTCAGGCGCCGTGTCGCCCTCCGGGCTGAATGGCCCGGGCGACATGGGCCCCGGGCCGACCGTCGAGCCGGCGCGGAAGGACGTGGATCTGAGTTTCGATTGCTGCGCGAGGGACGGCGTTTCGGACGCTAGAGGCTCGCTGGCCCTTTCCTCCGGCCTGTCCTCAGCCTTGGCTTCTTCGGCGGTCTTGTCGTCTGCATCCTGACTCTGCCGGGGCTCCTCCGGAGCGTCTTCGACGGCGTCGGCGCCGGGTGCTTCTGCTTCTTCTCTGGGCTCTGCTTTCGCCGTGGAAGGCGCCCCCTTCTTCTTCTTCTTCTTCAATTGCTCGACCTAGACGAGTTCTCGTCAGCCGTGGAACACCCTGATGGGCCCGCACACAAGCCACAGTTGTTGGGTGGGTATAGCCTGGACTGGTCATGGGATGGGCTTCTCACGCGCTTCTTTGCGGCGGCAATCTTCTCCTGGCGCTCCTTTTCGTCTGCGTCGGCCATTTTGTCAGCTGCCTGGTGGGTGAGAGAGCTGATTTCCAATCGTTGTTCGAAGCCGTCCGCGCTGCTCCCTCTGGCTGGTGACGGTATTACGTTGGTTCTGCTGCCTTTTCGCCTTTGCGGGACCTTCGTCATAATTAATACCCAGGTGGCCAACTGGAGCCTGTACGGTGTACTGGCTATTGACACTGTGCGATTGCGCACTGTATGGGCGATTATATACAGTTACTACCAACTTACCTCTGTGCTCCGTACGTTGGTGAGAAATGGGACACGGGGAATTCATCGCCCATCCGGCGAACAAACAGCGAAGAAACGGCGAAGAAACGGCCCAAAGTCCATTTCAGCGCTACTATACTATACCTCGCTCGACGGAGGGCCGTTGCAAGCTAAAAAATAAAGAATTAAAAATTAAAAATTAAAATTAAAAATTAAAATCAATTGCATCCTCACCGTCCAGCGTCCAGCGTTGTTGTTACTCCTCGTCTGGCCCCTGTGCAGTTTATTAGGTACATTATCATACTGTTATCAGCAAATGCCCAGATGATGCCGAATTCATCAATAATTGTATGTACTTGCTCCTGCCGCTGGTATCTCGGTGAAGGGCGAGCGCGATAGGCGCGATAGGCGCGATAGGCACAAGAGGCACAAGAGGCACAAGAGGCAGGTGCCTCGCCTTTGCGCCGTCCCTTCCCTCCTTGGCCTTTGGCCTTTGGCCTCAGTCCGCCATCATTTCCCGAGACCCGAGACCCGAAGGCTGCACGCAATTCGCCCACCGGGGCCCGTCACCATCATCTCTTCCTCTTCGTCATCGTCTTCTCCTTTAAGCCGTCCGCCAGGCCTTTGCTTCTTCGTCAGAAACTCTCGCTCAGCGCTCAGCATGAACTGGGTGAGAGGCAATCTCTCCCGTAATCGTCGGGACAGAGGGTGGAAGGAAGACGTTGCGCGCCAAAGGGAATATTTCGCCAAGGCACACACTCAGCAGCGCGTGCGCTTGGCGTTGAGCCCCGTGACGCTGTCCGCGGCGAATTTCATCCCCAACTTTGCCCCCCCATCGGAAGCTACCGCAGGCCCAGCCAGAGCAGACTTGTCGCTGCCAATGCTGTTTGCTCAACCTCTGTGCGCTGCTGATGAGGCTTCGACAGGCCCGGCCGGCCCGCCGAAAAACTTGCAACGAGATGTTACTGAACCGCTGTTGCTCGTTCCACCACCAGGGAAAAAGGATGCGTCGCTTGTGGTGAATAGCCAGCCATCAGAAGGCCGCTTTCTCCGTGATGCCGGCTTGAAAGCCGAGCGGCGGAGACTTTCGAGAACAGGCAACGGCACAGGAATGGAGCTGCCGTCGGAACCTTCAGCACCGGAGCCCACTCGGAGAAGAGAGCACCCAACCATTTTCAAGCATCCCTCCGAACAGCAGCAGCAGCCTAGGACAGCTGCCGGTCATCGCAAGAGGCCATTGAGCGCCGGCAGACAAAGGGGCCAAAAAAAGAGAAAAATAAGGCTGGTTGCATCTTCACCTTCTCCCAGATCAGTGAGGATACGAGTTGGTAGCCAAGATTACCGATGGAGCGAAGGGCGAAATTCTATAAGAAATCCCACACCCGGCGACTGCTCGAGGAGCCCCAGCGCCGAAGAAACCGGGCATAGAGTGCAGCCAAGAAACACGTCCAATACGTCCTACATCGACAGCGAGTCTTTTGCAAGCTTCCCTTCATCAAGCAGTCCGTTGCCCTGGTCCTCCCCTTGCGGTGATCGACTGGCTCGTAGCCGAAACTTGTCCGCAAGGGCAGGGCCAGCGGAGCTTGATCGCCCGAGTCCATCTCATGCTTGCGAATCGTCACCAAAATCGCACTCCTCA
The DNA here is from genome assembly GCA_020631695.1 of Trichoderma cornu-damae. Taxonomy (NCBI): domain Eukaryota; kingdom Fungi; phylum Ascomycota; class Sordariomycetes; order Hypocreales; family Hypocreaceae; genus Trichoderma; species Trichoderma cornu-damae. The sequence goes on along the minus strand of CM036091.1, from coordinate 521,171 downwards.
GCATCTGAAACCGAGTCTACAGACAGCATGGCCGTAGGAGTTAGTGATGGTGAAGTCAGCCCGGATGTGGAGACGGATGAAGACCGGATATGGTGGCAGTGGCTGGGATGAAAGCCAGGGTGGAGCTTAGGCGCCAGCAGGTAAAAAATAAATAAATGAAAACTAAAAAGTAAAAAAAAATTAAAGAAAAAAGGAATAAAAAATTTTTAAAAAAAAGGGAATAAAAGAAGAAGAAGACAAAGCTGTGAGTAACCCAATGGTCACGTCGTGGCTCGTTGCTGCTTCCGGAGCCCGGATAAGGATGCCGAAAGAACTTACAAGCACATACACGCACCTCATATCCGTACCCCTTTCGAAAAAGCATATAGCCGAGATGGAGAACAAGCATCAGGCATCAGGCATCAGGCTTTGGGAGGACCGGGCCCCACCCGAAGTTGAGAAGCAATACACAACTGCCGACGTTTTAGTGCGGTGAGAGCTGCAACAGCACCTCGACGAGAGCTCGGACAGAACAGCTACCAACCAAGTCAAGTGGGGATCACTGGAACGAGGCACCGCCTTGGGCTCTCTCGCGTGGACCGGCGTGGACCGGCGTGGACCGGCGTGGACTGGCGTGAACTCGCGTGGACGAAGATGGGGTGAGGGTATCCGGTTCGACGGATCCTAGGATGGGAAAAGTGTCTTTCCCTTTCTTGTTTTTTGCCTTGGATGGGCAGATGGATCGCGGAGGCCCAGGGCCAAGACCAGGGCCAGGACCAGAACCAGGATCAGGAACCAGGGCGGCCGCCTGGATCCCCAGCCTGGATCCCCAGCCTGGATCCCCAGCCGGCCGCCGTTCCGAGTGGAGTTCGTCCTGGGCTCAATCGCAGGCAAACGACGACCACGTGCCGACGACGGCATTCGCGTTGTGCGTTTTGAGTATAGGACGACAGATGGCCACAAGCCCGGCAGCGGCGCGGCCAGCAGCTTCTTCGCTTCACGAGCACTCCCCGCCGCATCGGTTCGCTGCCAAGGGCTGGCATGGCTGGCTGCCTATCGTGCAATGATGCCATCGCCAGCCACCCATTTGGAGGCCATCGACGGAGGCCCTCGTGGGCGGATCTCCGGATGGAGGGGGGGCAAAAGTATGGCAGAAGCGCATGAGGACCAGAGGAAGCGCTCCAGGCAGCAGGGCTACATACTTGTACATATGCCCAATCGTTATCGTTATCCATGATCCGAGTGAATGGCGGCAGCAGCAGCTTCATGAGGTGGGGCCAATCAACGTCGCACCAATGGCCTGCGAATTGGTTTGCATAGGAAGTGCATATTAGTGCCCACTAGATTGGCGCTCGCTTGCCTCGTCAAAGGACCATTAAAAAAAAGGAAAAAAAAAAAAAAAAGGAAAAGAAAATTAAGAAACACTTGCTTGTGTACTTGGAGAGAGAGGGAACTTTGCCTGCCTCATCCTGTGACGAGCAAATCTGGGCTTCAGCTCCAGCCCCAAGGTTGCGACGAGCCTGCTATATCACTTACTACCATGTCCGGCCAACCGGCTCGCCGTGGAACAAAAACAAGTTCTTGGGCTAATTGCAGACGCGGGACATGCACAAAAGTTTCAAGCAGGCCAATCTGTCGAAGACCTAGATTGATGCCAAGAAACAAACGCCGTTGGTCCTCGTTTCTTGGCGCCAGGATCAGCTCCCAAGCTGTTCGCGACGCACCTGGTGCAAAAGTCAGTTTTGACGGCGGCGCTGAGGAGGTTTTTTTTTTTTTTTTTTTTTTTTTGTAGCTCTAGCTGACATTGTTTTTAAAACTAAACCAAGGCGGAGGCGATTGGAGGAGGCCAGCAAGGGAGAGGGAGACAACGGCCGTGTTTTCTGATAAGGGGAAAAAAAAAAAGCTCTTTTGGTTTCTTCCCCCGGCAGGTTCAATAAAACCACATTGACGAAGCACCACCAAAGCATCCGCCACTGCTGAAAGATTAGGGGGGAACTGATTCACCGTACTCGCCATTTGCCTTGGGTAGTCTGCATGAGCATTCCCTTCTAGTGTACTTTTGATGGATAAAAAGAGGAAGAAAATAGGAAGCCCAAAGCTGGTATCGTATATATAAACCACATTCGATGCCCACCCAAGGACTTGCTTTTCGAATGTTTGGGGATAGAAGGGAAAAAAAAAAAAAAAAAAAAAAAAAAAAAACTGCCGAGAGTCGCCAATACATGGCACCCAATAAACAAATCGCAAGCCCTTTTCTTAGAGCTTTCCATTCACCCTTTTGCCCAGAAGCAATTACACGCCATGTTTCCCTCAAAAACGTTGGTCGATATCAGAACAAACGCACCCCCCCTTTTCCCCGCCCATCAGCCCAGAAGAGGCGTGCCTTGATAAAATCGCGCCACAACAAGGGACAGCGTTCGTCCAGTCAGCTCCGGCAAATCGCCTTGCCGAGGCTGCGAGCTCAACGCTAGTGATCGCACGCTTCGTACAGCTCCAATTTTTTTTGTTATTTTTTTTTCCTTTTTCTTTTTGATGTTTGTTTCCCCTTGCCAGCAAACGCCCCGCTTTTGTCCCATGAAGGAAAGCCGTAACACGCAACAATTGTAGCGGGGAAGTAAAGAGAGAGAGGGGCAGGGGGGGAGAAAGAGAGAGAGAGAGAGAGAGAGAGAGAGAGAGAGAGAAGGGTATTTTCGATGTATTATTATTATTAATTTTTTCAATCAGGCAGATGATAGAGACAAGGGGACAAAAAGGAACCTCGATCAGGTGCCGCCGATTGGCCGCAGCCACCAACCGCACGCTGGGGGCCTGGCTGGTTGGTACTCGTATAGCTGAAAGAAAGGGAACCAGAGTGAAAAGAATGAAGAAAAAAAAAAACCAAGCCCCATAGCAACACCACCTAGGTAGTGCCAATACCTAGTGCTACTTAGCATGACAATAGCACACGCCTCGAGCAACTTAAACGGCAGTAGCAGGTAGTAAGAAGTGGTAAAACGTTTCAGGGAGCTCTCCGGACTCGGTGGGGAGCAGCAAAATATACTTTGGATAAGTTGAATTTGCTGTGCTAAGGTAGGTGGTATTAGGTATCTTTTCTGGTTTGGCCTGCATGACAGAGAAATAAAAGAAAAGGCAAAAGAAGAAGAAAAGAAAAAAAAAAAAAAAAAAAAACCACAGGCTGACGCTAAAAAATATGACAGAAGGGGGGGAAAAATACCGCCCATTCGTAAATTTCATCGGGAAGTAAACCGGTCTCATTGTTATTTCGGCAAGATGCAAGTCGAAACTCTGACTGATTCGAGCGCAGCTGCTGTTTGGTGGAATGTGGATGCATGTAATACTCCGAAGTTAGAAGACGGAGGAGGGACAGAGAGGTAAGGGGGGAGGGGGGTGGGGGATGCGTGAGCGATGACGCCGCTGCGGGTTGAAGCGAGCACAAGTTCCCCTGGTACGAAAACGAACCCCGGGCTTGCTGCTCTCTCGTAGGTGCCTCTACTCTCGCCGGCGGAGTTCCTTGCGCTTCGCTTGCAAGGATGTCTTGCAAGTAGGGCATTCGTACCCATGGCGGCCGATGTAGATTCTCTTGAGGCATTTGGTGCATCGCCACCAGGTGTGTGAAGCGTTGCGGTCCTCGAACCAGTCCTCCTTGGCGGCTACTCCCCGTTTCTCAATGTCTTCCTTGTGAAAGTCTCTCAGGTGGTCGCGAAAGTGGTCTCGCCGGTGAAAAGGATCGCGCCGCCGGCCACAGCGGGCGTAATCGCAGTGGTACGACTCCTTCTGAGAGGCCGGAGCGTGCTTGTGCTTGTAGTGACGGTCAAGGTCGGCGCGACGCTTAAAGGGCTTCGCATCGCAGCCAGGGTGGAGGCAGCACACTGGATAGTCGCGGCCACCGGAGACAAACCTATGGCTCTCAACGTGGTTAATCCTTTGCTGTCCCGAGATGCACAATAATAATAATAATAATAAGAATAAAAACTCACGATGGCGAATCTGTTGGCGAGGTCACCTCCAGGCCCGGGGTGGCATCCGGGCTGCCATCCGCGGACGTCGCAGGCGTGCTGATGCTTGCAAGCCGGAAGCAAGATGAGCTGGGGGTTGGCGAGGCCTGGCGCGTGAAGAGGGAGTCCGTAGACATCGGCGACGCGGGGGAGCTCGCTTCCGAGACACCCTCGGAGCCCCCGTACTGAGACAGAGGTTGTGAATCGCAGAGCTCGGAAACGTCTGCCGTGAAGTGGTAGTCGTTTACGCCGTAGGAAAACCAGTCCATGTCCGGCAGGTTACCCTCGCACAGCCGGGCCTCTCCGTACATCTGGCCCTCGCCATATGTCTGAGCTTCGCCGCAGAGCTGACTGTACGAGCTGAATTGCATGTCGTCGTCGCCCATGGCGCCCGCGTAGATGGAAGACATGAATGACGAGCAAACGATGGTTTAACGGGGCCGAGCCGTTGTCGACTACTTGAAAAGGGGGCACTTTGGGGGCAAGCAATTTGCTCGTCTAAGTCGAGCGGAGCCGTGTATATATGTACACCTGACGTATCGTATGTGTGCGAGTACGTGTAAGTGTACTCAATTGCCAGGCGAATCAAGGTAGCGAGCCAGTCAAGCCATCCGTGGCAAGAATAGAAGAAGATGGAGGTGATGGCAAAAAAGAAGTAGAATGGAATGAACCTCGAGGCAAAAGCCGAGGTGGTCGAGACGAGGGCAGTAGGCGGCTTATGAGCCTGTTGCTCGTGGGGACGATACGGGCTGTGGAATATATATGCATGGCCCTGCCAATCTGGGTGTGACGGGGTGGGGAGGGCTGTGTTTATTTCACAAGGACAACAACAACCTGATAACGAACCATGGACCTCGTACTCCTTTGTACCTTCGCGCTTCGGGTAGCACATGAGGCGTTATTAGCCAGACTTCTCGAAGATGTCGAGATTTAGCGCGCATGAGATCCGGCAGGGCGGAAATGGTGTCGGCGGTGACCCCTTCAGAAGTCCTCCGAGAGTGACGTAGAGGCAGCTGCTGCGGAGTAGTTCTGCAGAGAGGCATCGAGCCCGATATACTCGGCCGGGGGCCACTGCCTATAGGGCCAATGTTTTGTCGATATGTTGCCATTGGGAGTTGCTAGTCGCCTCAACGTCTTGACAGCCCGTGCGGCTGAGCCTGGCCGCCGTCTGTTTTCACGCCAGTCCGGCTCCTCCATCTCTTGCTAGCAGGATTTCGTCTCCCCCATCTTGGACTCTATATCAAGCTCACTAGTGGTACGGATGCCTCTGGGCTCCACACGGAGCAGAGGAGTTAGTTCCCTTTCCAAAAACCTCCCCGCCCCCCCCACCTGACCCCCTTAGACGGATAAAACAAAGGGAAATCCATGGCAGTGGGCAATGGTCAATTGTACAAGTAGAAACCCGCATCCTCGCCGCTTGGCCGGAGAAAAGAGAATGGTGGAGCAACGGTACTTTAAGACGTCTGGGCACTAATAAGGCTAGCTAGCGACAATCGAGGTCATCTCGGGAATCCTGTGACTCGGTAGGTTCGGCAATAGTAGGAAGGATTCTCAGCACCCATTCATTGGCCAGACAAGGAGACAAAAGGCAAGACTGGTTGCATAGAGAAAAAAAAGCGCCAACAAGCTCCGGGTTTTGCAAGGGGAAAAAAAGAAAAGAAAAGAAAAACACGGCATTATTTGAAAATATAGCCACGGGGAACATTCGCAAGCCATAGGCCGTGAGTTCCAGCCGCAACACTCCGACGACGACCTGTTGAGCAACGGTGCGGAGAGAGGCCGTTGGATGGTTAGCTCTAAACAAAACGCACTGCTCTGTACCAGGTCGGCGGAGTGTTGAAAAATTGCTAGAGACCATGGTTGCTTCCAATTGACTTGTAGTGAAGGGAGCCGATGGCACGCGGTCTCTTGGTTTTCCGGACTTCCTCCCCCCCCCCTTGCGTATCATATGTAGCTCGAATCCCAAGAGAGGGCCAATACGGGGGGTCCAACCACGATGCACTATTTCGGCATCAATGACGCATCGCTCGTGAGAGGGGGGTGTAACGACAGGCACGAAGGGCGCACCAGTCCAGGTACGAATGGCCTTGTGTGTGACACCCCAAGGGATTTTTTTTTTCTGACAATACTCTCGCGGTGGGCCCCAACATTGAGATGCCTGGCGCTGAGAACCAGAGCGCTCAGAAAGGAAACTGAACTTTGATCTCTCCAGTGATTGGCAAAGCATGCACTCTCATTCTGTCGGGCGGGCATCGGACAACTTGGCCCGAAATAACAGCAACGGCCAGGCATGGTGATCGTCAACCAGGAGCGATTTCGGCCCCCATTTCTCCGAAAGTTCTTGAAGATCGCCATGCAGTGTTGCGTACGCCCCCGCCCCCCCCCCAATTGTTTGGTCCTAGCTCCATTCAAGGTAGCCCTACTTTTGTAGTTGCAGTATTAGCAGAGGTGGGAAGAGAGCTTAGCTGTCATATCATATCATTAGTGTTGACATGGGGCCTAGGCGAGCTCTCAGCAAAGCTGTAAAGCAACACAACAGGTGAATCAGAGTTTGCGCGCCTGGCCTCTTTTTTTTAACCCCTTTGTATCCGAAGCCAGGGATCTCGCAGCCTACCTGCGCATATTCAGGCCACAACAACAATCACACATGAAGTCTCGGGGGATTCCCCCCCCCCCCCCTTCTCTCTTTCGCTATTTAGCCTTTTCTGCCCGGTCCGTTCGTAATAGCTTATTCAGTGGACAAAATAACGGGAGCGTCATCCCGGCCAGCGCCGAAGAAGCCGAATTCGATGCGAGCTGATGGCAGCATTCGGAATTTCCCATTGGTGTGCGCGCAGCCAATAGCGTGAGCGCGGCATGATGCCAAAAGGCAAGTTCCGAGCCGTGGCCGTCTGACCAGAGGCGGCCTGGAAGAAGGAAGCCCGAAAGGAGGATGTCATCTCAAAAGAAGAAAAAAAAAGAAAAAAGAAAGAAAAAAGAAAAAAGAAATAAAACGCCCCGATCATAGCAAAAGTTAGCAGCGAGCGAGATGAAGAAAAGCAGGAAAAGGAGGAATGAAAGAATGAAAGAAAGAAAGAAAGAAAGAAAGAAAGAAAGAAAGAAAGAAAGAAAGAAAGAAAGAGAAAGCAAGTTTATGGGAACGCGCCTTCCCACAGAGCGCGCCAGGACGGGTTTGGACAACGGCAAGTGCAAGTTGCAAGTAGCAATCCGTCCTGCCCATTTCTGCAAAGCATTGCACGCATGCCAATTGGGGGGGGGGGGGGGTATGACGTTTTGTGTGACGTGTGGGCGCTGAGTAAAGAAAGCCCTTTTCATTATTATTTCCATGTTTTATTTTGCTTCTTCTCCCGTCCTTTCTTCCTTTCTCAGGGGCTCATCTAATTAACCTACAGGACCGGTCGTTCTCTATTTTTTTTTTTGATCCGGCGTCTGAATCTCGTCCTCCCCTAAAAAAAAAAAAAAAAAAAAAAAAAAAAAAAATCCGTCATCCTTTGGGTTCAAACCTCGTCCTCGTCCTCGTCCTCGCCGGCGCCCACCAACGCGGCGTCTCGGCCCGGCTTCCAGTTCATCCGGTCCTTCACCACGGGCACGTCGCCAAAGACCTGAGCCATGGTGATCCAGTGCATGCAGTGCTGCAGGTACTCGTCGCTCCGCTGCATCTTGGCCTCGTACGCCTTGACCAGGCTCTTCAGCAGGTCCACCTCCTTCCTCAGCTCCTCAATCTTGAGCTCCAGCTCCTCCATGAACTCGTACTGGGCATCCTGCTCCTGCCGCAGGACGCCCAGCTCGCCGGTGGTGGTCCAGCCGGTCCGGGTCCCCGCGCGGTCGAAGCGAGTCGCGTCCTTGCTGAAGAGCTCTGTGAATGCCTTGGCCACCTTGTTGAACACCGTCGCTCGGAGGTTGAGCGCGTTTGGGTCCGTGACCTGAGAATTGCCGGAGCCGCCCTTGTCGTCCGAGACTGCAGGCATCTCCCCCTGTTGAGGCTCGGATGAAGAGGAGTTTTGCTGCTGCCGAGTGCGCGGGTTGTCGTACCAAGACACAAACTCCGAGTTGGCAACCATCTTCGTAACGGTCCTAAGCCTCATCATATATAAGCCCATTGTGCAAACTCTTCTCTGTATGAGCATGTTGATATTACTCACCGTAAAAGTTGGGTAGATTTTGGCTGTGCAATTGTTAAAAAAAAATTAAAAAAAAATGTAAAAGAACAAACCCCCTCTTGTTGAGTGATTCTTCAAGAGCATAGGCACAATGTGAAAGCTTGACCTAATCCCTCTGGAACTGGAAAACGCTCACAAGTCATGTACACACTTCCTTCCGATTGAATCCAGATGGAAAGATGGAAAGAAGAAAGAAATAGAGAAATAGAGAAAGAAGAAAAAAAAAACAGAGGCAAAAGAAAAGAAAAGGTGCAAACGCAGCAGCACAAAACACCAAACATTCACTCAGCTGTTTTTTCGTCCAATCTCCAATCACCACCACAGTGTATTCCAACACTGAATCACGTCAGAGTTGTCTCTCCTCACCCACCCACCCACCCAACCTATACAAACAGAGTCCCTGCAACTCTGCAGCTTCGCCGCCAATGACAGCTCTTCGTCGCCAAACCACCTGCATATCCAGCCCGTTTGCTCGATCCAGCTCATTGTATCGTGTTCCAATCCCCCCCCCCCCCTCTCTTCCTTCATCTAGCCTCCACGCCATGGAAAACACAACACAAACGGATCTCACACAAGCCATGGGAACAAAACCAGTGCCGGATAGTCAAGTGCTTATATCCAGGTTGTGTGCAGTTCAAGTCTCCGGCAAACAGATCCTGCATAAAGCATGATAGGGCAAGCCGAGGCAAGGCCACCTTAGATTGCAGCGTAGGGCTGGCAGCATGCTCCGTCCATATACTATATGCCAACCTCCGCCTGCTCAAACATCATCACATGCTCGCACGTCCACCCGGATAGTATTATACTTTGGCGAGTCATGTCTCGACCTCGTAAGAATGCGAATTGCAGGCACGAACTAGTATGTAGTATTTTTGACTCGAAGGGATGGGTGATCACCCGGACGATGCAAGTATGCCTATTGTATTTGCGCAATTAGCAGCATCACGATACTTTATTCAAATCGCGGATACACAGTTTGCCCACTCATCCACATTTCTACAAAGCCAGCGTGAAGAGCCTGACCCCCCCCCCCCCCCCCCCAAAACCAAAACCAAGACCAAAACCAAAACCAAAACCGAAACCAAAACCAAAAACCAAAACAAAAAAAAAAACAAAAAAAAAAAGGGCAAACAAGGTCCCTGCGGTGCGGGTTTTTTTCCTCCGAAAGGAAGGCCGCCTCAATATGGATTATTCTGGCACTAGTTATTCCCGTTTGAGAAACCCAAGTTTGGTAGCGCATACTCGCGGCTACCGTAATGCTCTCTTAGAACTCCCATAATGAAAAGAAGAAGAAGAAGAAGAAGAAGAAGAAGGAGAAGAAGAAAAAGAACCTCCCCCTCCCGGGTCATGGACAAGCCACGGACACAAGAGCAAAACAGATAAAAATCCCAGCCCTAAGCCCGTGCGTCCCATCGTTGAAGCCAAATTGAAGCCAAACGACTGCCTAGATGTCATCCTCGAGAAATTTGTAAGCAAACTTGAAATCAGCCTTTCTTCGGTTCATCCTATCGTTAGAAGATGTCTTAGCAAATTGAACCCACACAGATGATTGGGGAAGAAGAGAAGGGATCTTTTTTTTTTCCTTTTTTTTTAAAAAAAAAAAAAAAAAAAAAAGGAGAACAAGAAACCCACCACGTGCTCTCATAGTCAAAGAATCGGTAGGTGCCCTGCTCAAACTCCTCAGTGATATTCTTGGGCTCTTCGTGTCGCTGAAACCAGGTTTGGTATTGCTTGTGGAACCGCCAGCTCTGGTCTTTTAGCGCCTTGGCCGCCAAATACTGCTGCACTGTCCCTTGCTTGTAGTAGAAAACATAGAACAGCGTGTCGGGATCTATCCTCGAGTAGAGCCGTGGATCGTCGAATATGGGCAATGGCTGGGTGGGGAACCCGGAACCCGTTTGCGGTACAGGCATGTCGGGGCGATATGTTCGCGGGATGTCGGCCTCGAAAGCACTCGGGTAGCTCAGTTGGCTCGCCTTCATCAGACTCAGGGTTGACTGCGACAAGGGCTGAAAAGGTCGTTTTCGCGACATCTCATACGAGTCAATCAGGTCTTGTAAAGATGCCGGAAGATGATAGATGGACTCCTCTTCGGGCTCTTCCGCAACAGGTTTGACGCCGTTGGTAGAGCCGTTCGTGCGAGGCGCTTTTCCCGCCACCCTCGAATATTAGCTGGACGCCCGTAAATGATGTCCCCCAGATGAAGGGAGTGAGAGAATAAAAGAAGGGGGGGATAACAAGAACAAGAACAAGAACAGGAAAAAGAAAAAGAAAAGGAAAAAAAAAAAAAAAAAAAGAGAGAGAGAGAGAGAGAGAGAGAGAGAGAAGAGAGCTGGTAGCTTGCGTGTAAAGTGTTCCTCATCGGCAACTTACCGCTTGAGGATTCTGACGGCGCTGCTTCCGAGGCAGCTGGCTGCTTTCCCGACGCCTTGGACTTCTTCGCCGGCCTTGTAGTCGACGGAGGCTCGGCATTCTCGTTGGTTACGGGTGCAGCCGCAGGCGCGGGCTGCTTCGGATCGGAGGCTTGCGGCGTCGACGACTGAGCCGGTTGTATAAACGAGACGGCCGGGGAGTTGGTTGCGCTCGTCCTCGACTGCGCGGGGGGCAGCGGTGAGATGCCGACGCCGACCCCAGGCGGCGGCGGCAGAGGAGCAATGCCGACGTTGTTCTTATCGCTGGCGGCGGCGGCGGCGGCGGCGGACGCATACTTGAGTCCCTCTCCCGCCGGCCTCGTGGGGATAGAAGCAGGTTTCATGGCAGGACTGCCGCCACCCCCGTTGCCTATCGCGGTCAGCGGGGTATGCAGCGTCGCCAGCGCCGGCAAGGGCGACTTGGACTGGGCGGGTTTCCCTCGCGACGCCGACGTGGTGGAATCGGTGTCCTTGGCGGCCTTTTTCGCCTTGGGCGGCGGCTCGAGATCGTGGGCGTCGTCCTGTATGGACTGGGTGTCCTGGGACGAGTTCTTCTCGGTGTCCTGGTTCATGCCAAAGACCCCTTCCTCTTCCTCCAGGTCCAGCTCGTCGTAGATTTCCTCGTCGTCCATGTAGTCCTCGTTCATGCCGTCGGAGACGTAGTAACGGATCTGCTCTTCCAAGCCATTGACCTGATCGGTGTCGATGCCTCCATTCTCCAGCGTCCTCCGAATCAGCTCGAGCTTGCCCTGGTGCCACTTGTGCCTCTCGATGATGCGGTCGATCTCGGCCATGCGGTTCTCCTGGGCGGTCTTGTTCTTCCCCTTCTTCATGGTGGCCTGTATGGATTCGCTCTCGGCCTCCAGGGTCTCGATCTGCAGCTCCAGCTCGTCGACCATGCTACTCAGGAACTCGCATGCCTCTACTTTGGCCTGCTCTTTGGGATCTAGTTTCGCCGCGGCTGATAGGCCCGCCTGGGAGTATGCTTTCGTCTTCATCGCTTTCTCCACGGCCTTGAATTTTTCCATTTGCTAGAAGCCGGGAAGGGGGGTGGAAGAGGAGAAAAAAAAGTTACATCAGTATGCGCCGCCTCATGCATCAATACCCAACATTACTGGGGCCCACCAACAGTCTCAATCAGTTTGCGATGCTCCAATAAGGGAGCCTTGTCCTTGATGTCGTTGCTGGCGGCCCATGTTTTGATCTGGTCGCGCAGCCTTTGCAGCTTCTTGATTTCGCGCTTGAGGTTGTCTTCCAGCTTCTCCTTCTGGGCCGGGTTATTTGACTGCTCAATCTTTTCGTAAATGGCCTCGAACTCGGCGACGCCTTCCGCCACCTTCTTGAAGCACTTGTCGACTTCTTGTTGTAGTTTCCTCGCCGCCATGTTGCCGGTAGAGCAGGGGAGGGGGAGGGGAGAGAGAGGGGGGGAGGAGGGAGGAGGGAGGAGAGGAGAGGGAAAAGTCGGAGCAGCGTTCCTTGCCGGTTGTGCTTGCGTAGATCGGCGGCTGGCAGAGGTTACCTGGGGTCGGCTCTGCAAAGGGGCGCGATGGGATTTCGTCAAGAAGGGGGGGAGGAGGTTCGAAGCTTGTTCCGTTTTTCGTGGGGCAACCTTTATGGCCGAAGGTTTTATGCAGGCAAGATCCGAGAGGGACGGGATTTCGAACTTGTCGCGCACCACGTGACAGCAGCGAAGCAGACAGGAGTGCGCGGCAAAGAAGCCACAGACAAGAGGCAGCAGCCGTGATCTGCAGAGCGCTATCCCGGGGGAGGGAGGGAGGGAGGGAGGGAGAAGGTTTGCTGTGGCGATATTTAGCTGGGGAACAGGCTTTTGGGGCGATGGACGTGCGAGATTGAAGTTGGTGAGGCCAAAGTCGCGAGGCTTGCACCGGGCTAGCAGACGGGCTGTACCAATGCCCCGCCGCAATTAACCGTCTGTTTGAATATCCTGGCATTCGACTGTCCAAAGCTGGATCTACAGCATTTCAAACGTTGGTATCGGCAATGGGGACATTACGTAAACGCAATTGAGCCTTTTGCGCAGGATTATTGACGCATCTCCAAGGGGGTTTTCGCCTCGTAAGACAATCATCACTATCGAGAGGTACTTGAACCATGTGGGATGGCTGATAGGTGGCTACGGCGCCTCTCACATGACACGGAACTTTTCGATACGCGGGTTCATGGGCTTTTTCTTCTTCTTCTTCTTCCCTTTCTTTTTGGAAATTCCTTTGGGTGCATCTTTTTCTTCCTGCCAAGGAGTCGAGTCGAGAACTCACCAGTCTCGTGACGAAATTTTCTTTTTCCCTGTCTCTCTCTCTCTCTCTCTCTCTCCTTAGCTTTTTCTTTTCTTTTTCTTTCCCGGTTCCTCCCTTCTTTTTGCCAACGGAAGCACTCCTGTCTCTCTTTAGAACTTGCTTTGAATTGCGTGGGTAATAGGAAAAAGGACCGTTAGAATTTAGAAAGGGAAAAAAAAAAAAAAATTCCCCACTGGATTTTTTTTTTGTCCCTCTCTCTAATTATTCTGAGTTGTTGCGTCTTTTTTTTTTTTTTTTTTTTTTTTTTTTTTTTTTTCGGTGAAACAAGTCGTGTGCATGGCAACGACCAATCACTTACAATGAAAGGTAGGCTACACTTCCTACTCTACATTAATTCATTTTTTTTTTGCTTTCCCGTTACTTTGTTGGGCGAGGCTTTGTATACACATTTACAAAAAAAAAAAATTTATGGCAAAAAAATCAAAAAAATCTAATACGGCCATCTACGTGAAAAGCAATCATTCAACGTGTGCTTTCTGCGTCCGTGACAGTAGACAAGGAGCTCGTGTCGTCGATTGGCCGAGGAGTGCTGGTGTTTGCGGCCGTTGCGCCGGGAGACACGGAACGGGAAGCCAATTCGCTCGCCAACAAGGTGGTCAAGATGAAGCTCTGGGACGGCGAGGACGGAGGGCGGGTGAGTGAAAAAAAAAGGGGGGGCTGTGAGACAATGCTGATGTGAGGGCGGCGATCAGTGGAAGAGGAGCGTAACGGATATCGACGGCGAGGTCCTATGCGGTAAGCATCTCTTCTCCTACAACGAGGCGCAGAGGGAGGCTCACGGGGCAAACCAGTCTCTCAGTTTACTCTCCTGGCAAAGACCAAGAAGGGCACCAAACCAGACTTTCACGGCGCGGCAAACCCCGAGGAGGCGAGCCGGCTATATCACTACTTTGTGCAGAAGGTCAAGGACATTTACCAAGCGGACCGAGTCAAGGACGGGAAGTTCCAAGCCATGATGGAGGTTGCCCTGGTCAACGATGGGCCGGTAAGCATAGCGGCGTCGTCTCTCGGGCCTCGGACATTCCTCGTCTCCTGTTTTGCTGATGAATGTCTTGTGCAGGTTACCTTGGAACTCGAAGCTGGTGCTGCAGTGTCTGAGAGATAGATTTAAAAAAAATTTAAAAAAAAAAAATTTTTTAAAAAAAAAAGGGGGGGGGGGGGACAGTGTGATGTCAATGATGGGGAAACACGATGCATGCAGATTAATTTACAGACATGACACGTACATGCCCCCCCTTGTACAAAGCACCGCATGCCCCAATTTCCTTGTTTTCCTTGTTTTCTTTCTTTTGCTTGTTTTCCTTGTTTTCTTCCTTTTCTTCCTTTTCTTTTCTTTCTCTCCTTCCGTCTGTGGCACGGCTTCATCGGTAAGCCTTGATACCCAAACCACCACTAAGTGCCAGAACAAACCACCACACACATATATATATATGGTATACCCAAGGTACAAGGTAATTACCTGCAGTAGTACTAAGTTATTAGATTATTGGTTACGGGAGCCGTCAAGGCATCCATACAAACATTGATTGGCAATGCGACACACACAGCGCTCGTTCCTTTTCCTCATGCGCTGCGGCCCAGCCAGAGCCGCCGCCGTCGCCTCTGCTAGAAACATCCACGGCAGCGGGGGGGTTGCGCACTAACACCGACGCTGGCGTCTTTCCTCTCTCTCTCTGCCCCCCCCTTACTAATATACACATATATATATATATATATACGAGAGAGAAAAAAAGAAAAGAAAAGAAAGAAAGAAAGAAAAGAAAGAAAGAAAGAAAAGAAAAGAAACAGTTGGTGATGCTTGACCCGGTGGAGGGACACAATGGAGGGGGGGGGCGGGGCTGGGCTACACAAAAAGGCAACAAAACAACAAATGACTTGGCCAAGGCATAATAGTGCCTTGGTACTACTAACCTAGTACCTAGTAGTACCTTGGGAGTAGGTACCTATTATAGTAGTATAGCACCTACCTGATACCTTCCAAGTTATTATACTACCTACTACTAAAGCTAAGGCGGTACTTTTAAGGTTGTCGGGAGATAGGTACTCCGTATAGTAGCTGCATTGAATGATTACCTATGGTGACTTGCTCTGCTATACCAAGGTAGCTTTATAGGTACTAAAGGCAACTATAAAGGTACACTACAGGTAGGTTAAGGTATAGGTACCCTACCTAGGTAACTTATAGCAGGTCGGGTAGGTACTATACTTGCCAACAGGCGCCCTCTGTAGGCAACCGTCAGGTACTAAAAAATCAACAACCCGCGCGCTGTGCCCTCTCTCTCTCTCTACTCCTCTACTCTCTACTCTCTATTACTCTCTTAGGTACTCTCTACTCTCTATTACTCTCTTAGGTACTCTCTACTCTCTTCTCTCTCTACTCTCTACTCTCTTCTCTCTCTACTGTGTCTCTCTCTCTCTCCACCAACGTTCGCGGCTTCTCATCGCCTCGTCGCTCCCGTTCTCTGGTTTTCCCAGTAATTAATTGCTCTCTCTGCCCATTTTTTCCTTTTCTCCCATCCTCGCCGTCTCCCTTTTCTTTCTTTTTCTTTCTTTTTTCTTTATTTTTTCTTTTTCTTTTTCTTTTTCCCTTTCTTTTCTTCTTCCTTTTTCCTTTTACCTTTTTTTTTTTTACAACTCAACTCGCACAAAACAAGAAAAAAAAAAAAGAGAAAAAAAAAAAAAAAAGCACCTCCTCCATCATCGCTAGTTCGACCCCGCATCGTCATCTCTCTAGAGAAGCGCAAGGAATCTTTTTGTGGACTGGCCCCCCCCCCCCCCCCTTCGGCTCTCGCAACGGCTCGCCATCTTTTAAACCCCATCTTTCTTCTTCTTCTTCTTCTTCTTCTTCTTCTTCTTCTTCTTCTTTCTTCTTTCTTCGTCTTTCTTCTTTCTTCGTCTTTCTTCTTTCTTTCTTCTTCTTTCCTTCCCTCCTTTACCCCTCATCTCCTTCTCTTCTTCTCCGCGCATCAATTGGCTTCCCTTGCCAATCAATCGTCATTCCTCTTTTGAAATACCCTCGAGCTCTTCGCCATGGCTTCCGAAACCGAAACCAAAGCCGCGCGCCCCCGCGTCTTCTTCGACGTCACCCTTGGCGGCAAGCCTCTTGGCCGAATTAATATGGAGCTGTACTCGGACCTCGTGCCCAAGACGGTCGAGAACTTCCGCGCCCTTTGCACTGGCGAGAAGGGAGTGGGCAAATCGGGCAAGCCCCTGCATTACAAGGGCTCTGCCTTCCATCGAGTGATTAAGCAGTTTATGATTCAGGTATGGCCGACGAGTCTCTCCTCGCCCTCGTCGCACGACCTCTGCGCGGGCCCCGCCGACGCTCGTTCGAAAGAGTGCGAAGTGGCGCGTGTGTGTGTGTGTGTGTGTGTGTTTTGGGCTGGCATTGACCCTATCTAGGGTGGCGATTTCACAGCTGGAGACGGCACTGGCGGCGAGTCCATCTACGGCGCCAAGTTCGAGGATGAGGCCTTCCCCAAGAAGCACGACAAGCCGTTTCTTCTGTCCATGGCAAACGCCGGCCCCAGTATGTCTTGCCCTGCATGCAACCTCCCTGGCCGCGGCTAACCTGTGCATTCTTTTCCTTTCTCCAAGACACAAACGGCTCTCAGTTTTTCGTCACCACGGTCCCTACGCCGCATCTGGATGGCAAGCACGTGGTGTTTGGCGAAGTCCTCAACGGCAGATCCATTGTCCGCCAAATCGAAAACGTCCGCACCGAGGCCGGCGACCGGCCCTCGAAAGCCGCCGTCATCGCCGACTGCGGCGAGCTCTCCGGAGACGAAGCCCTTGCCGCCGATGTCAAGCAGCCCGATGCCTTGGGCGACCCCCACGAGGATTTCCCCGAGGATTGCTCTTCGCCCCCCGACGCAAAGACCACCTTCAAGATAGCCTCAGACTGCAAGGACTATGGCAACAAGGCATTCAAGGCCGGCAACATCCCCCTCGGACTTGAAAAGTACGAAAAGGGCCTGCGGTATCTCGACGAGGAGCCGGATCTGGATGACTGGCCCGAGGGCAAGGTCCAGCTCGACGCCCTCCGCTTCTCGCTCAACAGCAACTCCGCCCTCCTGCACATCAAACTGGAGGCCTGGGCCGAAGCCGTCCGCAGCGCCACCACCGCACTCGCCGTTGCCGGCGTTGCCCCCGCAGACCGTGCAAAGGCTTTCTACCGCCGTGGCTTCGCCAACGTCCGCCAAAAGGACGAGGAGGAGGCCCTGAAAGATCTCGAAGAGGCGCACAAGCTGGCACCCAATGACTCCGCCGTCAACGTCGAGCTGAATGCCGTGCGAAACAAGGCTGCTGCTAGGGCGGCAAAGGAGAAGGCCGCGTACAAGAAGTTTTTTCAATGAGGAAATGTTTGTAAAAAAAAAAAAAAAAGGGGAGAAAAAAGAGAGAAACAAGCACAGGAAACAAGCACAAAGCACACGGAATCTCCAAAAAAAAAAAAAAAAAAACCCCTCAAGAAAAGCAAAGGAAAGAAAGAGAGAAAGGAAGAAAAAACAGTGGTTGCGGCAGCGGCAGAGGTGGGGAAAAGATTCGAGATTTTTTTTTCTTTTCTTTTTTTTTTTTTAACCAAAGCATGGGAGGCGTACAGGTTAGAGGAAGAAAGAATCCGGCACCGGTCGTGTCACGATGGGGGAAAGATACCACCACCACCACTCAAGTGAAGGGGGAGGGGAAACAAGAACATGTAGTGAAAAAAAAAAAAAATTTTGCCTCGAGTGGCTATACATACATGTGAAAAGCCGTTTTTTTGACATTTGCCACGTGAAGAGATGATGGGGGAGACGGAAGACATGATGGAGGAGACGGAAGACATGGGGGGTTGCGCACGCGCCGATGCCCATTGTTTTCGTCTACGAGTCAAACTGCCTTTAAACTGCCTTTTGTCGATATCACATCTCACGACTACACAAGAGCTCAGCGAAAGAAGGAGTAGGAAGTAAAAAAAAAAAAAAGAAAAAGTTATCTAAGAAGGAGAAAAAAGGGGGGGGGGGAAAGGGAAAAAAAAAAAGGTAATTTGGAAACCCGTTTGCTTATCCCAAACTACAAAAGGACAAAAAAAAAAGGAAAAAAAAAATCTGCCAACTAACTACCAGACTGGCCAACCCATCTAACGTAACAATGCTGCCGTTCCGCATAACATGTACATATGCGCTCCCGTTACCAAACGAAACAACACCAACCACCTCGGGTCGAATCCTTCGCCCCGACGTTTCCCATCTCCACTGCGGATAAAAGGGGGGGGGGGAAAAGAAAAAAGGGCAAGAGAGAGAGAAAGAGAGAGAGAGAGAGTGAGAGGATAAAGAACATAGAGTGAGAGTTAAGAGTGAGAGTTAAGAGAGAGAGAGAGAGAGAGATGGAAAACGAGCGTAATGAAAGATGGGGAGTAAAAAAGCTATCGGGCAGCTTTTCTCCATGCAACAGCCATTATTTTCCCAACGCCATTTTTTGTGTATCCCACCGGAAGACGTCTAGAAAAAAAGAAGAGAAGAAGAAGAAGAAGAAGAAGAGTAATAATAATAAGAAGAAAAGAAAAAAGAGTTACTAGATGCGGGTAGCCTGGTGAAAAAGCAAAAGGAGAGGGGGGAACAAAAAAGAGAGAGGGAAAAAAGAAGAAAAAGGAAAAAGGAAAAACAAAAAGAAGAAGAGGAAATTTTTTTTTTTCGAAATTGTGTCAATGGAGTTTGCCTCGCGCGACTGGCTCTTGGTTAAAAATCTCCCCATGTCCAAGTCATACAAGCATATATATATGTGTGTGTGCGTGTGCGTGTGTGTGCGTGTGCATGGTTATATATATATATATATATATAACCAAAGAAGAAGAAGAAGAAGAAAAGCACATGGGCTCATCGATGCCCCTTGGTTTCTGGACTCTCGGCTCTCCCAGCACCAATCTTCATGATGCCGCTCAACAGAGTCCTCCCTACTTTTGCATTCTTCTGCTTCGCATTTCCGCTGGCCGAGCCGCTTGCGTTTCGGGGGCTGTTGCCCTTCCTTGCGTCGGCCTCGTCCCTCCCGCGCCTCCACTCCTTGCTGCGCCGCTTCGCGCTCGAGTCGCCGGCGCCGTCGCTGCTGGGGCTGCCCGGGGGCCGCTCGTAGCTCGCGGCCACCGCGGACGGGCTTCCCACGTAGTACGGGTGGTACGGCCCGGTAAAGTTGACCTGTTCTAGGATTTCGGCCAGCTGCTCGGGAGACATGTGCGAGGGAGCCTCCCTGTTTCGAAAATCCACCACCTTGGCAAGGCATGCGTCGGCGCGCTTTTGCAGCCCAAAGCACAAGTCGTTGAATATCAACAGCTCTCCGTCGACGTGTCCGTGCTTGACGCCGACCGGGCGCGAGTCCACCCACAGCTTGACGAGGCTTGCGAAGCTCCGGGCCTGGTCGATCAGGTACGGCAGGCTGGGGAATCCTTCCCGCGCCATGGGCTCCAGCCGGTTCAGTATCGTGACGGGCGCGATGTAGCTGGGAGGCAGGGCCCTGGTGCCTCGGTCGGCCGGGATGCCGCAGACCTGGTCGATGAAGCCTCGGAAGGTCTGCCGCTGCTGGGTCAGGAAGCGATTCATCGGCTCCATCCACTCCTCCCGCCTCCCAAAGGTGGACAGGTTCGACAGCTTCTGCAGCGCCTTGGCGATGAGCGTCAGGGTGCGCTGGGCCTGCGGCCTGGGGTGGTCTCGCAGCAGCCCGAACAGCTTCGGGGAGAGGATGGCGGGGCAGATGAAGCGCAGGAAGAGGAAGCCCGAGATCGAGGTGTAGCTGACGCTGCGGAGGAAGTCGCTGTAGCGGTCGTCCGCCACGGCGCGGATGTACTTGAGGACGTGCCTCAGCTCCGCCGGTATCCTCTCCGCCGAATCCGCGATGCAGAGCCAGATCTCCGTCGTGAGGTGGATGAGCCGGCCCCAGTGCTGGTCCAGGTCCCCGCCGGTG
This sequence comes from Trichoderma cornu-damae, assembly GCA_020631695.1. Taxonomy (NCBI): domain Eukaryota; kingdom Fungi; phylum Ascomycota; class Sordariomycetes; order Hypocreales; family Hypocreaceae; genus Trichoderma; species Trichoderma cornu-damae. Next base: position 501,378 of record CM036091.1, on the reverse strand, counting down.
TGCGCGAGCTTGCTCGGGTCCACTTCGCAGTCCGGGTTCAGCTCGTTGATCTCGTAGATTTTATCCTGCAAGATCTCCTCCAGGTACTCCTTGCCGAGGCGACGCATGTGGAATTCGAGAGACTGCGTCAGCAGCGAGTTGCCTCGGAAGAGGAGGTTGGCCTCTCCCGCCAGCGTCCTGTGGATGTCGCGGACCATGACCTCCCGCTCGTTGGACGACTCCATCGATTCGCTGGACCTGAGCCTGTTGCTGAACCGATACTTCTTGATCGACGCCTGGTCCCCTATCCCGTCGATCTCGTCCTCGACCAGGGCCATGAGCCAGTCGCCCGCGGAGCCCGAGGCCTGGAAGATGTTGAGGAACAGCTCCGACAGGGCGCGCAGCTGGCCCGGCAGGGACGTGGAGATGAGGGTGGTCAGGCCCGTGGGGAACCGGTGCAGGATCTCCGACAGCGGCTCGTACTCCTTGGACAGCAGGGCGACGTGCTCGTCGTGGAAGACCTTGATCAGCATCGACCCGATGTTCTGCTGCTTGTCGTCCAGGATGGGCTGCCAGCTCTCCTGGCCCCCCTGGCCCCTCTCGACGTCGTCGAGGCCGATCCTGACGCTCCCGCACATGACCTCCTGGGTGGAGGCCGCCGCCGCCGCCGCCGCCGCCGCCGACGACTTGGAGTACCCGTCGGAGCCGCCGCGCTCGACCCGCTTCAGCACGACGGACAGGTCCTGGACGATCGGGGGCAGGTCGTTGAACTCGCAGTCCTCTCTCCAGAAGGGGTTCTTCGTGTCCGTCTTGGTCGTCGTCCTGGCCCTGACCTCCCCGTCCAGGATCACCTCGGCCAGGTAGCATCCGACGAGGGGATCCGGGCCGATCCTGCCGCACTTCTCCGGCGAGAACCACTCGACGCCGACCGGGTTGGCCTTGATCTTGGCCTCCACGACCCTGACCCTGATGATCTTTTCCATGCGGAAGACCTCTCCCGGCTGGTCCTTTTCGATGTCGGCCACGTCCTGGATCTCGTCCGCCTGCGGGTCGTCCAGGCAGAAGATGTCGGGGACGGCAAAGGTGCGGAGCAGGGCGAACCAGACCTCGAAGTCGATGCGGGTGTCGACGGCGAGGTAGACGGGCCGGAAGACGGACACGTGGGTGGCCGCGGGGGCGTAGATGGGGAAGATGGCGAGGCAGTACTCCTCTTCCAGGACGGTGCGGTCGAGGCCCTGGATTGCGCACCGGGACAGCTGCGACAGCTCGATGGCGGACAGGACCGAGACGTCGTTCTCCATCAGGAGCCTAAACTCCCCGTTCTCCTGCAGGGCGCACGAGATCCTCCTCCAGGACATGGAGGGGTAGGGGTGCGCGAGGTCGCGCGTCGACGACCGCTGGACGACGGCGCGTGCCGAGCCGGCCGGGCCCTTGTCCCAGAGCATGAACTTGCCGACCTTGATGGTGTTTGTGGCTCTCGCCGCGTCGCTCGACTTGGCCCGCCGCCTCTGATTCTCCGGGCGGACGGCCCCGGCGGGGCTGGCCGGCTTTCCGTTGGGCACCCTGAGGCCGAGGGGCGTGAGCTGCTGCCAGCAGAGCAGCGCCGCGAGCCACAGCTCCAGCTCCTCCGATATGACGGGCCTGAGCAGGAGCTCCAGGCCGGGCTGGCTGGGGACGACCTCGAGGCATTCCCTCTCGGCGTCGGGGTAGCCCGTGACGTGGACCCGGCAGCCTCGGAGGTCGGAGACCAGGGGGATGTGGAAGGAGGCGCTGTGGCCGCTGTGGCCCAGCCCGAACATGAGGGTGCCCTTCTCCTCGTCGATGTAGGCCATGCCGGTGTGCCAGGTCCCCTGGTACTCGCCCTGGTACTCCAGCTCGCCGCGCATCCGCCCGCCCAGAGCCTTCATGAGGGAAATCAGGCGGCCGGCGTCGTCGGCGGGGACGGGGTGCGGGAAGGAATCGACGGAGGGCTGGGGCGCGACCAGCGGCGAGGTCGGGCGGGAGGGGTGTCGCTTCAGGAGGCGTCTGTTGTGGTGGGAGGAGGAGGAGGACGACGACGACGACTTGCTCTTGTCCCTGGAGGCGGAGGCGGAGGCCCAGGCCGGGGCCGGGGCCGGGGCTGGGGTCGAGATTTCGGGCACTCTGACGGTCGGTATCGAGTAGTAGCCGGAGGAAGGGTCGGAGCTCGGGGCGAGCGCCTTGTGGTCGTCGAGGGAGGGCTGCGACCCGGACGAGACGCTGCTGACCCTGTGCCGAAGCTCGGCGGCGGAGGCCGGGCCTCTGGGCCCTAGCATGGAGGCGTCCATTGTGCGCGTCCTGGGCCGTATCGGGGGCCCGTCTGCGTTCCTCTGCTGGTGCGTCGTGGTGGTCGCGGGGCTGGAGTCTGTGCCGTCCGAGGAGTCGCAAAGGGCGTCGCCGGCGAAGACGACACCTTGGCGACGGCCGACGCTCGCCGCCGCGGGGACAGACCTGGGCGAGCCCTGCTGGGAGCCAGCGCCGCGGGACGATGATGGGTGGGCCATGTTGGAACCAGAAAGCGCAGCGCTCGCAGCACCACCATGGCCTTGGGGGAGGTCAGGTGTGATGGAACGACCAGGTCTCGGGCTGGCATCGACCCTAAATGAAGAAGACCTGAGATTCGAGGCGCCGAGGCGCTCCAGGCTGCTCCGGTGGAATTCGAGGGGGGGGGGCGAGGCGCGGGTTTGGGGCCACTGTCGCTGCTGTTTCTGCATCTGGCCCTGGCGGGAGCGCCGACTCTGGATTAGGCTCTGATCGTGGGCCTGTCGTTGCCGCTGCCGCTGCAGCAGCAGGGCCTGGTCTTCGCTGTCGCTACCGCCCTCGTGCAGGCGGGTTGCATATCCATCCATGACTGGCGGTGACATGCCCTCATGCCATTGCTCGACACCCACGCGGACTCGAATGCCACATCGAACGTCGCCTGCCGCCGCTTCCCACGGTTTTGATTTATTACCTTGCCTTACTGGTGCGCCGATGTCGTCGTCGTCGTTGCTGCTGCTGTTGTTGTCGCTGTTGTCGTTGTCGTCGTCGTCGTTGTAGCCGTGCCCCCGTCGCCTTTGGGGCCCTTTGTCTGGCGATGCGCGCGACGGCTGCTAAACAGATTGAGTTGAAACGGCTGCTGCGCCGGTGCCAGTGTCATTTGTCACTTTCCAGGATGCCAAAACAATGTATCGTTGCCGTTTTGACGCTCCAATGCCGACGACGCTGCCGATGCCGTAGCTCGTACGTAGCCGGGGGGGGGGGGGGGTTCTCTCGACTTGTTCGCGGGCGCTACCTTGCGGACCAGGGGGGGGCGACTTTTGTACGGAGCAACAGCAGGGCCAGATGGGGGTCGCAGCAGGGCCGGAGTGGAGGCACAATGGGGGAATGTGGGCAGGGAATGTGGGCAGGGTATGGTCGCAAAGGCAAATGCTGCTTGCCGCTACCAGCAGCAGCAGCAGCAGCAGTAGTAGGTGGTAGTAGTAGGTGGTGGTAGCAGCAGCAGCAGTAGTAATACTAGTAGGAGGATGAGGAGGATGAGGAGGACGAGGAGGAGGAGGAGGAGGAATAGCAACGGGAGTGGAAAAAGAACCAAAGGTTTTTTTTTTTTTTTTTTTTGCTGGCAATTTTTTTTGTTTGGGCCGCCCTTCTCTTCTTCGGGCGAACAACAGGGTGCTGCTGCTGTCGTGTTTGCTCGCGTGGAAAAAAAAAATAATAATAATCATAATAATAAAAATAAAAATAAATGATTATTAGCATCAGTCTGTGTGCCGAGCGAGTTGCTCGCAATGCTGGCAGCGCCGGCAGCCGTTCCGCTCGCCTTCTCTCTCTCTCTCTCTCTCTCTCTCTCTCTCTGGCGCGTGCTTACTGTACTTTTGCGTGTGTGTGCGTGCGTGTGTGTGTGTGCACCGGACACAACCCTGGGAATATTTAGGGTTCCAGCCAACGAAAGTTGCGCCAGAGAAGCGCCTTGGAAACGAACGAACGGGGGGGCCCTTGAGAAACGGGGGTTTCCGTTTTGTTGTGTGGATGCTCGTTGGCCCCCCCCCCCCCCGTCTTGCCTCTCAGCCTCTCAGCGCCTCTGCTTTCCGTCCACAGCGGACACTGGCGCAAGAAAAAGCCCCAAACTTTCGGGCGGGGAGGCAATTTTTTTTACGGACGGACTGACTACTAGGAGGCAAGTTTGTTCAAGTCGAGGCGCTGCCGGTGTCGATCTGGAACGGAGCCCCGAGGTCCTTCAAGGGGAGACCAAGAGCGGTGGGAGCGATGGGCTCGGAATTGGTTGGGGGCGGTAGACGGCCAAGGGGGCTCTCGAGGAGGGATTTCGTTTTTTTTTTTTCGGCCGGACAAAATGGGACGGACCGGCGAGATGGACGCTTGGCGAGCAAACGATGAAAAAAAAAAAAGGGGGGAATTTGCCACTGTTTTTGGCTTGGTGACCCGGCTCTTGGATGGCGAATCTGAAGCCATCGTGACGGGGTTTTTTTTTTTTTTTTTTTTGGCTCCTTCCGGGCGTTGCCTGAGGCCGAGTTATACAGGGCTGCCCCTGGCTTCTTCCTCCGCCCGACGGCCAAGGTCAGCTTTGTTATGTGAAAAGAGAAGAAAAAAAAATCTTTTATGTATTTGAAATTTTTTTTATTCTATCCATGTATTATATATATTTTTTTCCTTACTCTTTTCCATAAAATTCGTGGGTTCTTGATCAAAAGTTGGGAGGAATGAGTGACTGGACCGCCTTGAGTGCACTCACTCTGTAACCGCTACCGGGCCTCTGGACCGTTCTGGCAGGTGGAACGAAGAAGCTACTATACTATACTTACTGCCTTGGTACTAATAATAAGAGAGAATGGGCAAGGCGCGATGGATTGAAAGCGTAAAAAAACAGACAGATGGGGGGGGTTTCATTTTGTGCCTGTGTGCCATTGGAAGCACTTTTTTTTTTCCTGGCGGTTTTTTTTGTTGCTATTGTTTGTAACTATTATAATCAACTGTGGCTAATCAACTGTGGCGTGACATGGTTATAATACATTGCAAGTAAACAACAAAACCGTGCTCAAAACCAGGTTCTGTGCACCGAAAGCAGCGAACCAAGTTTGGGCTCTAGAAGAAAAAAAAGAAGGAGAAAAAGAAGAAGAAGGGGGGGGGGGGGGAGGGAAAGAAAGAAAAAAAAAACCCCCGGAGAAAAGAAAGGAAAATAAAAAATTTTAAAAACTAAAAGCAAACGCACAACGTAACCAAAAACTTGCCATCAGCCCCCCCCCCCCCCCCCCCATCAGCAGTCGTTGGCTGGGCTGGGCTGGGTGGCGTCAACTGTGGGGGGGGGGGGGGAATTCGATTCGAAGCGCAAATGCAATGACATGGGGGAATCAAAAAATTCAAAAATTCAAAAATTCAAAAAAAAAAAAATTTCCAAAAAATTCAAACAGCCGCTTCAACCGCCTCCTCCAGGGGGTTGAGAAGAGGGAAAGCGTTGGCTGGGCGGTTCGATGCGGCGCCTTCCGTCAGCACCCCCCCATAAGGAACCAAATGAAATGGCCCGAAAAAAGAAAAGCAAAAAAAAAAAAAAAAGGCAAATTAATTGCCACCGTCGGCTCAGAGGCCATTCGGCTTTTTTATTTATTTTCATTTATTTTTTATTTATTTATTTATTTTTTTTTTTAAAAAAAAGCAAGTATGAAAAATACAGAGCATGTCATCATCGCAAATCGCCAAAAGCGGTGTGATCGGGTTTTTGCTTCTCGATCCCGGAGCTCCGTTTGGACGAAGCGGCGGCTCCATAGTAAGTCTAATGCTTTAGTACCTGCTACTAATAGGTACCTTGCCTAGTACTACCTAATACGTACCTAGTGGTAGTACCTAGCAGTAGTAGTTACGTCTTTCAAACGGGGGGGGGGGGGGGGGCGACCTCGTCGGGTGAGCGAAACCCAATTCATTCATTCGGCCCAAGAATATTCTCATTTCGTCAAAAACGCCCCGTTTGTCCCGTTTGTCCCGTTTGTCCCGTGCGACGGTCCCAAAAACGCAACTGAAAAAAAAAAAAAAAAAAAAAAAAAAGTTCATTGTTTGCGTATGGACGGGTATGACAAGCCGCGGCAAACTCAACTCGCAGCTTGATGACCCAGGATCAAGAAGCCACCCCCACAAAATGCCCAGCCCCAAAGGGTTCTGGGTGAAATTTCCAATTTTCCATTTCTTTTTTTTTTCTTTTTTTCTTCTTCTTCTTTCTTCAGTACAGACTATAGAGTAAGGGGGGGGGGGGGGGGCCTTATGGAGTTAGACCCAGGCCTGTTTACGGCCTTGGGTTGCGCCGAGGCTTGTTTGTTTCCCTTGGTGGCGACTTTAGATCGGTCAGATGGGGGCCAATACTTATCACTAGACTCACTAAACTCACTAAACTAACGGAAGTACATGGGGGGGAGGTTTACTAATACATAATACATTCGGTAGTTGAAAGAAGGGAATTAATCTGCTTTGTAATGTAATATCCCTCCCATCTTTGACGCGATAGACGACTGAAAAAAAAAAAGGAAAAAAAAAAAAAAAAAAAGTCAAGCTATACACAAATGGATCATCAATGTCTTGTGCCTCTGCCAGATGCCGCCTTGCACGGACTATTATTGCCCGACGGAGGCTCCCCGCCCAAAAAAAAAAAAAAATCTCAAATGGCACGTTCTATCCGCAATGGCGCCAATCACACGGGTGTTCCTGACACTGGTTTTTTTTTTCTTTTTCCTTTTCCTTCTTTTCTTCTTCTTCTTCTTCTTCTGCTGGGTCTAATCTAAAGGAGCGTTACATTGGATGCAGGGTCGCCCTTATTTAGGTACCTTAGGTTCTCACCACCGGCAATAGTATACGTATATACCGAGTACATACTGCAGGTACTCTTCCAACCTGTAAAAAAATGAAGCGCCCCCTCTTTTTTTTTTTTTTTCAACTAAATCAGACTGTGTTTAATGTTTGGTTTCTTCTTTTTCTTTTTCTCCTTCTTTTTCTTTTTCTTTTTCTCCTTCTTTTTCTTTTTCTTTTTCTCCTTCTTTTTCTTTTTCTTTTTCTTTTCTTTTTCTCCTTCTTTTTCTCCTTCTTCTTATCTTCTTCTTCTTCTTCTCCTTCTTCTTTTTTTTTAAGGTAATGTGACGTGTTTTCAGTGGTTCTTGATTCATGCGCAATCAAATCAATCAACGGTTCAACTACCAGTCTGCCCGGGCCTAACATACATACCTTAGTATATATTAATATGGCCGTAATACTACTAACAGCCGGCCAAAGTAGCCAACAGTGCATATATACCTACAGGGGTATTTCTAACAAGGGTCTAAAGGTACCTTAAAAAACACACAATGCATAAATTTCTATTAAAAATTTTATTATCCAGTTCTTCAAGGCCTTGTTTTACTAAGTAAAATAGCAAAATAAGAACCAATACCAGTCACAATCAACATTGCAATACAAAGCTAATGTACTAGCTAGGTTATACACAAAACGCTATCAGTCTAGGTCTATTGCTTTCCCACAACCAAGTTTAATACACCATTATATATAATAAAACACTAATCCACCAGCCTAGTTAATTAAGCAAGCTAACTAAAGACTAACTAATAAACCTTAAGGTATTTATTAAAGCAAGCTAAATTAATTAATTAATACTATTTTATAAGCTTTTAGCTACTTTTAATTAAAATATTAAGGAATACTATATTTACTATACACTATAAAAGCTAGGTTATAACTACTATATTGCCTAGGTTAAACCACCTATTAACAAGAAGAATTATTAACTTTAACTAGCTTAAGCACTAGAATATTATAATTAAACTCTTGCTTAATAAGCTATAATTCTTTAGTTTAATAAGACCTAGGTTTCACCAGGCATTTATAAAAGGGTTTAGGTAACTAGGAAGGCTAGCAAGGAGCTTAATCCAACCTGTATTATCAAGCAGTTGTAAAAGAAGGGCAGCTAGATATTCTAGGGTTGCATTTTTAATAGCATAGATAAAAGGCCTTACTTATTTTAAGAAAAGGAATAAAGAATAATAACCAAGGCTGCTTACTATAAGAGAATTATACCTTTAATCTATAGCTAGATATAAATGCATTTAAACTACTAACTAATATAAGATAATGCAGCTGCTTATACTACTTAAGATACTGTTAAAGATTGCTTAGTAATAAAAGTAGGGCTTAATTACCTAAGCTTATATAAATATTATATAAGCAAGAGGAATTGTATTATATAAGCAATAGATATAACCATTATACTTATATAAGCACTTAGGTTTAATATAACTATCCTGTTTTCCATTAAGGGCATTGCTTCTTTATATAGTTTTTTATACTTTAATTATATAAGTTAATATTATGTAATCTATATTATTTAAAAGCTCTTTTCTTGCGTTTTTAATTAGTTATTTTTTCTTAATAATATTTTTATTATGTAAAAAGTTATAATAGAGTTTCGCCACTTGGATTTAAAGTTTAAAACTAGGCCTAATTTATAAAGGATCAAGATTAAAAAATTTTTTAATCTCGATCGTTCGGCCTAATTATTCCTCTATTAGGCTAATTCATCTATCCAGCAGTTAAACTTTTATCTAATAATTATAAGCTTTTTTAATTAGACTTTTATAAGCTTTAACAGCCTCCCTTAAAGATTATATAGTAATTTTTTAGTTAGAATTTTTATATAAGCTTTAGAGAATATATTAAAAACCTTATTATTATAAGGAAAAAAAGTTAAGTTGAAATATAGGAATTTAAACCTATTAATATAAAGGAATTTCAACCTTTTTTAAATAAGAATTTCAACCTATTATTAAAAGATAGGAATTTCAACCTATTATTAAGAAAAATAGTAAAATAAAAACCTTTTAGAGGAAAAATCTTAAAAGCTAACAAGATTAAAAAACCTCTTATAATTATACTATTATTATTATTATATTATAATATATTATATTATATTATATTATATTATATTATTCTAAATTTAATAAAGCCTTAAATTTATTAAATTTAGTAATAAAAAGGTCTTTAGTAAAGAAATCAGCTATATTATCTTCTAATTTAACATAAAATAATTATATTTTATTATTTCTTATATTTTCTCTAGTAAAATAATAAGAAATATCTATATATTTAGTTCTTTTATAAAATTCAGAATTTTCACCTATTTTAATAACAGCTTCATTATCTATTAAAATAAGGGGAATTTTTATTTTATAATTAATATTTAAATTATTTATAAAATAAGAATATAAATTATTTAAATATATAGCTTCTTTAGAGGTTTCTTTTAAAGCTATATATTCAGACTCACAAGAGCTTAAAGCTATAGATTTTTAGTTAATAGAATTCCAGATTATTAAATTATTATATAAATAAAAACAATAACCTATAGTAAAACTTCTATTATTTAAATCAGCAGCCCAAGAAGCATCTAAAAATCCTTTAATAAAATATAAATAAAGATTTTTACATTTATATTTTAATTTTAATAAAGGATATTTATTTAAATATTTCTAAATACAATTTAAAGCTTTAATATAAGTATTATTAGGTTTTAATGCATATTTAGAACAATTTATAACATCAAAAGCTATATCTAGCTTTATTTTTAAGGCTAGATATAATAAAGAGCCTATTTCTTTTTAATATTGTAAAATTATATTATTATTAAGGCTTTCAGAGGCTTTTCTTAATTTTAAACCCACTATATATAGTAAATTAGAATGCCCTAGACCTTCTTTATTATATTCTTTTATTTTATTAATAGTATATTTATTTTAGGATAAAGTTATAGTTTTTTCTTTTTTATTTATATAAAATCTTATTCCTAAGAAATCCTTAATTTCACCTAAGTCTTGTAATTTTATAAATTTTAATAAGCATTTTTTAATATAATTTATATTATTAATATTGGATCTAATAAATAATATATCATCTACATATATAACTAGTATTATATATAGTTTTTTATTTATAAATATTCCTTCATTAAAAGGATTTATTATAAAATCTAAGCTTATTAAAATGTTAGAAAGAAAATTATACCAAAGCCTAAGGCTTTGTTTAAGGCTGTATAACGCTTTTTTAAGCTTTGCCATTAATTGATAGTTATTATTATTATTATTATTTATATTATTATTATTATTATTATTATTTAAAATATAATTAGTATTATATTTTTTATTATAATTATTAATAATATATTCTTCCCATCCTAAGGGAATTTTTATATATATTTCTTTATCAATTTTAGCGTGTACAAAGGCATTTTTAATATCACATTGATTTATTATATAGTTATTAGAAATAGCTATTATTAATAGCATTTTAATAGCTTCTGGCCTAGCTGTATTAGCAAAGGTCTCGTTATAATCAAGATTTTGAATTTGCTTAAAACCTTGAATTACCCAACGTGATTTATATTTATATTTATAATTATTATTATTATTATTATTTTTAGGGTTTTTATTATTATTAATATTATTATTAATAATATTATTATTATTAATTTCTTTTATTTTATAAACCCAACAGCCACCTAAAGCTTCCCTGTCTTTAGGCAAATAGGTTATTTCCTAAGTTTCTTGATTTATTAATTCATTAATTTCTTCTTTCATAGAATTATTCCATTTAACACTATTAATATTATTAATAGCATTTTTATAAGAAGAAGGTTCTAAATTATCTTTATTATTTATAATATTATAAATATAATTTATATCTAGATATTCTTTATATTCTTTAAAATCTGCCTGTAGCCTAAAAGGGATATCCATAGAGATTTTAGCTTGGGAGGTATTAAGATTATTTATTTTATTTATAGTATTTTTATTAATATTATTATTAATATTATTATTAATATTATTAGGGCTATTTAAAGCGCCTTCATTTAGCTTTAATGGGGTATTAAAATCAAATAAATCAGATTTATCTTGATTTTTTAAATAATTATTAGAATAATTAGCCTTAAAATTATTCTTTAAAATAGTTATATCCCTAGATATAGCTATTTTATGTTTATGAAAATCCCAGATTTTATAGCTATTTTCTAAATAGCCTATAATAATGCCTTTAAAAACCCTTGTTTCTAATTTATTTTCAGGCTTTTTATTTTTATAATAAATAATACTCCTAAAAACCTTAATATTTTCTAAGTCTGAAATTTCTAAGGTTTTATTTTCTTTTAATTCTATAGGAGCCTTAAAATTAAGGCTAGAATAGGGAGTTCTATTATAAATATAAACAGCTGTTAATAGGGCTTTACCCTATAAATAATAAGGTAAATTTGCTGTAAATAAAATAGTTCTTATTTTATTTAATAAGGTCCTATTTATCCTTTCAACAGCGCCATTCGGCTCAGGAGTATAAATAGGGCTATTATTATAAATAATACCATTATTTAAGCAAAAATCTCTTATAGGGTAAATATATTCTTTAGCATTATCTGAAAATATTTCTTTTATTTTATAACCTTTATTATTATTTTTAACTAAATTTTTATATTCTTTAAATTTAATTAAAGCTTTATGTTTATTTTTAATTAAATAAACTGTTAAAAATCTTGTTGATTTATTTAAAAAGGTTATAAAAAAGGTATAATTATTATAAGTTGGGATTTTTATAGGTCCCTATATATCTGTATATATTTTATCTAGATAATTATATTTATTTTTATTCATTTTCCTATTTATCTTATTAGTTAATTTTCTTTTTAAACAGTACTTACATTGTTTTATTTTAATAATATTAATTTTATTAAAATTATAAGCTTTATTAGACTTTTTAATAAGTTTTAATAAAGCTTTGTAATTTAAATATGCTAATCTTAAATGCTATAAATATAAATCTAATTTAATAGATTTATTATTATTATTATTATTATTAATAACATTTATATAGACAGCATTATTAGGCTTTTTAATTATAACAGGAATATTATATAAGTTATTATTTTTAATTCCTTAAGTAATTATTTTGCCTTTATTATTTATTAGAAATATAGATTTTAAAGTTATAAATGTAAATAGATTAATAAAATAAGATTGAGATATAATATTAATTCTTAATTCTGGAATATAATAATAGTTTTTTAATAAATAAGGTTTTTTATTATTTAAAAAATAAATAATTAAATTACCTGATCCTTTAACTTTTAAAGAAGAAGCCTGACCCTATTTAACAATTTTATTTATTGTTTTATAATTAATAAGGTTATCCTTATTAATTATAATATGCCTAGTGGCACCTGTATTATAAATAAAATTAGTTATATTATTATAATTTTTATAAGGGTTATAATTTACCTTTTTATTATTTTTAATAAATTTATATAAAATAGGTAAATATTTAGTTAAAGGTCCTATATTATTGTTATTATTTTTCTTATTATTATTAAAAGTTATATTTAATACCTTAATTTTAGAGCAATTATGCTTAAATTTATAATCCATATTGATATTATTATCAATATAACAGTTGTTATTAATATTTATATCCTTATCAAGGTCCAATTTAGAAATAAGGTTGTAATTTTCTTCAATATCTTTTGGCTTATTATTATTATTATTATTAATAAAATAAGCTTCTTCATTATTATTTTTATTTTGATTTTCTTGATTTTTATTATTTTTATTAGGATTTTTCTAATTTTTAGGGGCCTTATTAAGATATAAAAAATAACAATCTTTTTCAAAGTGGCTTGGAAGCTTGCAGTATTTGCATTTAACTGCTATTTTATTTTTCTTCTAAGGCTTTTTATTATTATAATATTTTTTATTATTATTATTTTTAATAACCTTTTTATTATTATTATTATTATTATTATTATTATTATTATTATTATTAGTTATATAGTAATTTTCTTCAGGCTCTTTATATCTTTTAGATTTATCTAATAAGCTAGAAATTATAGATTCTAGGTTATAGATATTAGGGTTATTTCTTAAAGCCTGAGAAACACTAATAATATAAGATTTATAAGATTTGTTAAGATTGTTTAAAATCCAAGCTATTATTACAATTTCAGGAATAATAATATTCCTAGAAATTAATTCTTTAGTTAATTCTTTAATTTTATTTAAATAAATTTCTATATTAAGAAATTTATCTAAGGAAATATTAAATAATTCCTTTATAATTAAAAAATTAGAAGTAAATCCTGAAGAATTATAAAGATTTCTTAAAGCATCCTAAGCTTCTTTAGCATTTTTAGTGTGTTTTATTTGTAATAAAGGTCCGTTAAAAAGCCTAAGCCTAATATTGGCTAGGGCCTTATTGGATTTATTATTTTCTGAATTTTTAATAGCGGAAAATAATTTTTCTTTTATTAAAAAGGATTCCATCCTTAAGGCCCAAGTTGGATAATTTTTAGAGCCTTTAAGCTTTAGGATATCTTCTTTATCTTTGCCCATTATTATTATATAATATTATATAATAATAATAAATAATAATAGCTTTATAATAATAATATAATATAATATTTTTTTTTTTTTTTTTTTTTTTTTTGTTTAAAGATTGTTATTAATTTTTTTTTTTTTTTTTATATTATATTATTTTTTATAATTTTTTCAGTTGAATTCGGTCGAACTCAGACGAACTCGGATTTGGTTAAATTCGGTTAAAGTTGGTTATTATTAGTATAGGGTAGTTGTATTAATATTATATAACTTATAATAATATAAGTTATATAATCCGGGCTTATAACCTGTTGAAGATTGCTTAGTAATAAAAGTGGGGCTTGATTACTTAAGCTTATATAAATATTATATAAGCAAGAGGAATTGTATTATATAAGCAATAGATATAACTATTATACTTATATAAGCACTTAGGTCTAATATAACTATCCTGTTTTCCATCAGGGGCATTGCTTCTTTATATAGTTTTTTACACTTTAATTATATAAGCTAATATTATGTAATCTATATTATTTAAAAGCTCTTTTCTTGCGCTTTTAATTGGTTATTTTTTCTTAATAATATTTTTATTATGTAAAAAGTTATAATAGAGTTTCGCCACTTGGATTTAGAGTTTAAAACTAGGCCTAATTTATAAGGGATTGAGATTGAAAAATTTTTCAATCTTGATCGTTCGGCCTAATTATTCCTCCGTCGGGCTAATTCATCTATCCGGCGGTTAAACTTTTATCCAATAGTTATAAGCTTTTTTAGTTAGACTTTTATAAGCTTTAACAGATACCCTTAAAGAACTAGCTAACTACAGCATTAAAGTTATTAATTAACTGCCCTTTAGCCTAGACCTTAACCTTATTAAATATATATAGAATTAAATAAAGGACTATATTTAATAAACCTACCTTAAAGAGAGTATAACCTACAATAGGTTGTAGGTTATTATAAAGGAGGCTTAGGATGCTATACTAATAAAGTATTTACAAGACCTAATAGCTTTAATGCTAGCCTGTTATCAAGCTGTAATTAATACTAATAGGCTATATATAAAATACTAGGCAATTTGCTTGCTTAAATACCTAAAGAAAACTAGCCTAGATACAAAGCCCGGCCTTGCCTAAACCCTTGTCAACCCCCCTATCAATACCTCCCCGCTGTTGACTACTTGCCCTTGTGCATGTGTACTGTATAATACTCAGTTTATTAGGTAATTTGCAACAATACAGCATATGAAGCACCCGCCGTTATTCATACCTACTCCTACACTTTTCCATACATTACCGTAGGTACCAAGTAGATACATTAGTCCCTTGTACTACTACCGTACCTTAAACCCTAGGTAGGTGCCTCGGTCAGTACCTTTGTAGTACCACCTGGTACACGCAGGGTACTTACTGCTTAATCGCAACACACACACACACACACACACAACAATAAGCACCTTTTTCAATCTGAAACCATTCCAACACAACTCCCCCCCCTACCCCTTCCTTTCCTCCAACATAAGCTGACCTCAACTGCAGCCAAAAGAAACACCAACAAATAGAATAAATAAATAAATACATAAATAAATAAAAATTATCAAATAAAAACAAACACAATCTCCGTATCCATCATCTGAAACAAATGTGCTCCGGCACACGCGACACCCCTTTTTTTTGCGCACACATTGCGCGCTTTCGTTTCATCCTCACAGTCTCTCAACCGTGGCTCTTATCAAAAGTAACCTTTGGCAACATATGAATACAAAAGCAGTGTGCCCAGTGCAGCATGCCGCGCGGTACAGCCACATGCATACAAACACCGTACATTACTACCTACCTATAGCACCTTAGTACCTAGGTAGTAGTAGTACCAGGTTGTACCAGGTTGTACGGGGTTGTGCGTTGCTACCAAGGCAACATAAGGTCAGATCATATTCGTCGCCCTCAACTCGAGCACAAATCTCCAAAGCTGCCCCCCTCCCCATTCAAGCCATGGCCATGGCCCGACGTAGACGCACCCAGCTGGCATTGCAGTCTTGAACAAAAAAAACCAAAAAACCAAAAAAAAAAAAAAAAAAACACAACATTGCTTGGTCAACCAGTCGTTTTCCTTCTCCCAAAACACATGTAACGAACGGCCCTTGTCCATCAAATGCCAGCCAACATGCGCTGACGCGAGGCGCGTGCATCGAATGTTATACCACCACAACCTTCTCTCTCCTGCTGTGGAGATGGTTGCCCCATGCCGGCGTGTACGCATCATTCGCAGTGGCACCTACACACACATGCAGGTCGGGCAGTAAAGCCCCGGAACATGGAGCAGAATGCCTTTGCCGTCCACTGCGCCCCCCCCCCAATGCAAGGTCCCGTCCTGCTGAAACACGTAATAGCTCGGGTCATCTTTTTTTGTTTGTTTTCGTCTCTCTGCGTCACTTCTTCCTCTTCGCATCGACGTGCCAGTACGGAACACTAGACTTGACTAGACACGCACGCACACGCACACACACACACACTGGCAACCGATGATGTCAGCTTTGGGTAATTCAGATATATTCTTGTTTCACTTCTCTTCATTCTCAGTATGAATCATTCAAGTAATCGACATATAAAGCAAGCTGTACCCACTCCCCGCACCAAGCTCGCCTAAAACAAAAGGAACAACAACAACAAAAAAAAAGATGATCAAATTTCATCCCATAGCAATCAATAATCATCCCGTCTTTTCACGTTGTGTAGATATAAAAAAAAAAAAAGAGGGGGGGGGGGAAGCAGTTTCCTGTTCTCCATAAGCAAAAAGAGCAAAAAGAAGAAGAAGAAAAAAAAACAAAAACAAAAGAAAAAAAAATAAAGAGAGAAAAAGAAAGAGCTAGAAAAAAAAGAAAAAAAAAAGACAGATAGAGGGAGACAGAGAGAGAGAAAAGAGCAAACCAAAGTAAAATAAGCCATGAAAGCCACACGATCCCCCCGCAGCTCAGCGCCAATACGTAAACATGTCTCTTCCAACTCCAAGAAACCATTGATTGTCCAAATTGGACACTGCAAGCTCCAAACTAGCAATGTCGAATCAAATAAGATGGCGGGAGAAAAGAAAAAGGGAAAACAAAATGGGGGAAAAAAAGAAGAAGAAGGGAAAAAAAAAGGAAAGAAAAAAAGAAAGAAAAAAAGAAAAAAAGAAAAAAAGAAAAAAAGAGAAACCCGCTCGTATAATTTTTTCCCGAGGGGAATTAAAGATGATAGAAATAGAATTGCCCCCCCCCCCCCTCCAGAGTGCCGGTAAATGTCGCCGAATGTTTAATTTTCTTTCTTTATTTTTTTTTGGCTTTTCCCTTCTTCATCTCCTCTATCGTGAGCCTGGTCCCTCCACAGGACTCTGCGGGTTGCTGCGCACGCTGCTGTTAAAGTCCCTGCTTCCCGTCCGTTTCAGCGCCTGGCTCATCGTCTCAATGTTCAGCTCTCCCGTGGTTGCCAGGGTATAGTGCCCGCTGGAAGGGCTGCCGATCGGCTTCCGCGACGGGCTCATGTCCATGCCTCTTATGCTGCCTGGATTGCTCGTCGGCGGGCTGGTTCCGGGTCCCTGGCTGGAGACGGGCGAACGAATTGGCGACGGCGACCGGTTCATGGCCGACGCGGAAAGAGACGTGAGGCCGACGATGTGCATGTTATCCCGCGACGACATGGAGGGTAGGTGGTGGCCGCTGTGTTCGGACTGGACGACGTCTGCAAACGAGATGAAGGAGAGGCGTCGCACATCGGCAGATTCGAGGGAGCCGTAGTTGGAAGCGCTGTCGGCGGGGAACCCTATGCGGTTCGCAAACGAAGCGAGCTCCGAAGCCCAGTCGCTCGAGGCTTGGTCGTACGGGGTGTGGATGGCGCCCGTGCCGGGGACGGCTACCGACGCGGGCTGATGGGAGGCGTGGGTGACAATCTCGACGGTGTCGGGGTCCAGCGCGTTGTTGGTGATGGCCTCTGACGCATCATCCAAGACGGGGGGGATGTGGTTCTCGGTCTGGATGTGGCTTGGGATGGCCGGAGACGAGGATTTCAACATGGAGTGGTCCTGCACGTCACGCTCGAATATCTGGGAGGTTGCCGGCGAGGATATCCTCGGAGAACTGGAGAATGCACGGTTTGGAGAAGCAGGGGCAAATGCGTGGTCGCCGAGGCTGAGCTGGATCGGCGAGGCGGCCGACCGGGCGGCAGAGCGAGGCGTGGATGTTTTTGACGGCTCCTTGAAGACGTATGGGCTCTCTGATCCGTGGCCAGCCTTGGACGGAGTTTCCATCTTCTTCTTGCCAAAGCCGAAGAGGCTTCGTTTCTTACTCTTGCCCTCCTTCTTGCTCTGCTCCGCCTGACGGTCGAACGACGTGACGCCAATCGCTCGGGGCGTCGAATCGCCACCAACGCTCGTCTCGTCCGCCATGGCGCTCCGTCGATCGCCGGCAATGGCGGTAGGGTTGAGCTGAGCTGGCTCGGCGAGGCTCATTTGCGGAAGGCAGGCGCCCAGCGGGAAATGCTGACAATCGCCGGGGCGGGTTGGCGGGCCGTGAGCAGAGACGCACGTCTGCTGGTTTTGCGGGACTTGGTCTCTCCAATGGAAAACGGAGGCGCGTCCTGTTTTTTTTTTTTTGTTCGTTTGGTGGTTTTGGCCGCTATATGAGCAGCACGACGCAGCAGACGAGGATGACCACGTTGCGATCGACAGGAGAGAACGATGGTCGGCGGAAGAAGGAAGGGATAGACGGACGGACGGACGGACGGACGACGGCGACGACGACGATGATAAAGAAGAAGAGTGAACCAACGAGAGAGGCTTTATCGGCACGCCGGACGGTGCTTAGGGCGATTCAAGGGCCACCATTCGCCGCTGCCCTGTGAAGGGGAACGAAGACAGCCGGGGGGGGTGGCGACCAATATTGATGAAGCAGATGCTGCCTCGCACGTCGTACCTGCTGGGGGGGGGGGGGGGGGCGCTGCAGTTCCTCCGCTGCCCAGATGACACGAGCGGACCCGCCGAGCGCGCAAGAAGGGCGGCCTTTGGTGTGACAGGCGCCAAACCACCAGCCAGGCCGTGTTTCTGGTGCCTTTTTTTGGGGGCCAAGCTCGCACCAAGAGGCAGCGTGACGCAAGGCTGGCTTTGGGCGATGCCGCTAGATTTGGTGGTGCCGGCGGTGGGCCAGGACAAGCTGCTGGGGCAGAGCCCTTTGAAACGATGGGATTTGGGGGGACGCAGCAACAATACTAGGACCGGCGGCAGAAGCAGCAGCAGAAGTAGTAGCAGCAGGACGGAGTATACAAAAAAAACAAGTATAACAAGAAGAGGGCGGGCCCCCGTCTCACGGCATCGGCATCCAGATTCTCCCTCCTGCGAGTCGAGGCGAGCGCCAAAAAGGGATGGCGGGGGGAGAGACGCAGATGCAGCTCGGCTGGAAAAAAAAAATGGGAACGAAATTGAAGAATGAAATGAGAGCGAAACCAGAAACAAGTCGCAGGTTCAAGATGACGGGAAGGATTTTTGTGACGAAGCCCGTGTGATGAGGGGAGGAAATTCCAGACAAGCGCGCCAAGGGAAGCCGAAGCGAGAAACATTTGCCCGCAAAACTTGGGGGGGGGGGGCCGTCGCCGCGCCGACGCCAAGTACTCGGTACCTGCCTGCGCTTGTTTGCCTGCGCTGTTGCCCGAGCAGGGCTCCGAGCGAGACGCCACATGTACCCGGTACCTACCGTACCTCTGTCTCGGCGGCGGCGCAGGGTACCTTGGTACTACTTACTTAGTACCTTACCTCTATAGTATACCTTGGGTAGTACTCCGTACCTTACCCGTACCTTACCTTTCCTGTCCGGCGCTGCCCGATGGAGCCGCTGCTGCATGTATCCGGTACCTTTTTCGCCGCAAAAAGTTGAAAGGCTGCCTGAGGCCGAAAGAAGCGGTCCGCACAACTTTTCACCGATTCTATCATGTTACAATGATTGTTACACGGATTTCCGGATTAGTTCTACGCGCGGGTCCTATGTATCTTTGGGAGCCTTTTTCTTCTTCTTTTTCTTCTTCTTTTTTTTTTTTTTGCCCTTTCTTTCTTTTCTTTCCTTTTTTTCTTTCTTTGGCCTTGTTTTCATCCTGTTTACCGAGCTCGCGAGTATGGATGACTAAAACTTACCTTTACTTCATTGAACCTGCTCGGTGTAGCAAAACCCCGTTAAAAAAAAATAAAAAAAATAGGCGGCAACTGCTGAATGCAGCTACCGCCTTCGCTCATCAGTGCCCTATTTGGCCTCAAAACTTTTTGAACTCGCTAGGCTGCCACAAGTGCTACCATGTGATTCACACTACCTTGTTTTGCTTTTTTTTATTTATTTATTTTCTCGCCTATGTCTCTCTACTCGTAGACACACACACAGAGAGAGAGAGGGCTGACCCCAGCTATACCGTTTGGGTCATACCACCTCAATCTCCAGGGACCTGGGGAGAGGAATACAGGGGGGGGGGTTGTCCTGGCTTAGTAGCTGTAGTTGTAGTTGGTACCTACTAGTATAGCTATCTAGGTATAGAGGGAAGAACTTTTTTTTTTTTTTTGTGCGACTTACAAACCCAGCGGATAATGATGGTTCAGCCTCATCGGTTCCCCCCCCCCCTCCCCTCCTCTTCTGTGTCCCGTGAGAGAGCGAGGGAAGCAATTTCTGGCCTGCCATTTGACGCCTCTTCCAGCTAATTGGCAACTCTCTCTTTTTTCTTTCTTTCTTTCGTTTCTTTTTGTGCGCCAGTCTACTGTATACTGTACATATAACAACAACAACAACAACAACAACAACAACAACAACAATAACAACAAAATCTAGAACAAATTTGGCGCGAGCGAGCTTACGGGAGGGTAGCCCCCGGGTGTGCCATCTCAAGCTCATTGCGAGACATCCACCATCATATCCAAGGCAGGAAAGAAGAAGGAAAAAGGAAAAAAAAAAAGGAAAAAAGAAAAAAAGGCCCCCCTTGTTTTCCATCTGCCTCAGCCGACGGGATAGGCGTATCAGCTCTTCCGTTTATGCGTAAAGCGCACGCAACGAGCTTTTTTTTTTTTTTTTTTTTTTTCCTTTTCTTCTTCTTCTTCTTCTTCTTCATTCAAAAATTTTTTTTTTTCGGTCCTCGTGATTGTTCAGCCCCCCTCCCGCCGGACAACGTGCCAACCCGGACGCCACAGAGCGCGCGCGCACCCCATGGCAATGTTCCCGTATAATTGGTTGCGCGCTGCTCCGTACAAGAATAAAAACTACGCCATAATGGTCATTGGCTCGATGCTAGCATCCGTTTCGTTCTTTTTGAGGGGGGCAGCGTAGAGCGAGCACGGTTCCGAGAGACACAAGGGCACCGCTGCGAAAAACCTCATTCGCCGCATCATGGCGTCGCCATCTTTGTCGCACCAAATTACCGTATGTGCATACCTACAGTACATATTTCGAGGGGTCGCCGATAACGAGCTGGTCGATTCACGCATCAGAGACACAATGTGGCTCAAATGGCCCTCCCTGTCACTCGTGCTCTTCGCTTCTTCCTGTCCAACAACACCAAGGCCATACCATATCAAGAGCCTCTATTGACTCTGAGTGATTTCTTTTTTCGGCAACGTCAGAATCCTCCTAGGCCCCCCCCCTTCCCCTTCCCCTTCCCCCCCCCTCCAGGGATCCATCCCGTGCAAAGTGAAACTTGTGTACTCTTGCCTCTTTTCGGCCCTGAACTCAAAAAACTCGACATGCTATCAGCGCTCTCTCTCTCTCCACCCTCGCAGCAGAGGGCCAAAGAGGGATGGATGCATCCTAGCTTTCCGCCGGGATGACGCCGGAACCACTTGCAACTTGCATCCGCTCGAGGCTGCCCGTCGTCGTCACATGGCACTATGCAAGGTTCCCCGATTACCGCTCGTCTGCCTGGTCCGTGGCCGGAGGAAGTGAGAATCATCATGGATCGTCATCGTGGAGCGTGCTGACTGGAGACCAGCAAACTCCCCTTGGCCCAGCACTTTGGTCAAAAAATGGGAGCGAAGAATCTCTGCACGCGTGCCTTGCATCTGAATCCGTCATTCAAAAACGCCTCAAAAGCGCAGCATTGTACATACTCCGTATGGCCTGTTGGCTGCAAAATTGCTCGGTCGACGGATATGCTGCACCACGCTTGAAGGCCCCCCCATCCATGCTTGGCTATGCTTAGTCATCCGGGGTGATCGTCGCTGTACCTTGCTGAGCTCGACATGAGGTAGTAATATACTAATATGTACCGCCTCTCATATCCCATCCTCGAAACCGTAGCTATTGGAGCACACCTACATGGCACGCAAAAAAAAAAGACAACTTTGCATTCACACCTCCGTAGGACTACTAATGGGTCAGGTAGTACTAGGAGGTAGCATGTACCTTAGGTTCATACGAGTACCTTGTTGGAATTGATAGGATATGAATGCTCACGTGACACACTTCCCATTCGACGCCTTAGATAAACAATTCGATTACATAATATGTCGTTCGCCGTTTTGCCAAAAAAAAAAAAAAAAAAAAAAAAAAAAACTTCAGAAACAAGCAATACCGACAAGCCGTCGGCAGATGCTTCAACCCACGCAACCGCCAAATCTCGCTGCGACTCTCTGTCGGGTCTATACCATCGGAGATAGACTCGACCTGCGGCGTTTCTTCTAGGAGCACCGTATAGGCGCCTCCTCCGCCAAGTTCGGGACGCCATTGGGGGTCCTCGTCAATAGCCCAAAACTACACGCACACACGCATATACACATGCTTGTATAATAATAATAAAAATATCATCCCACCAACAACAACAACAGCAACAACAACAAACCAAAATAAAAAAAGATGGATTTGCGCTCTCTCCTCCTCCGGCCCGCATCCCGGCTGCTCAATCCCCTCCGCTCCCCCTCCGCGCCAAAAACAACAGCAGCCGCCGCAGTCTCGCTCCCCCTGATGCCGTCCCGCGGCCACAAGACCACCACCCGCACCAAGCGCGCCCTCAAAATCCCTCCTCACGACTCCTTCCTCCCCTCGCGCTCCGCCGCCTTCCCCGCCGCCGACTCCATCATCTACAACCCTCCCTCCTCGGAGGCCTCGCCCGAGCACACGCCCTTCATATTCCTCCCGCGCAACGACCCCCGCCGCCTCGCCATCGTGCGCCTCCGCAGCGGCGACAACGACCCTACCGGCTACGCCGCCGCGCAAGGCCAGCTGCCCCCGGAGATGCGGTACAAGCGCCGCCAGCCGAGATACAACCTCACAAAGGAGCACATCGAAGAGATGCGGCGCCTGCGCAACGACGACCCTCTGACGTGGAGCGTGCAGAGGCTCGCCAGGAAGTTCGAGTGCTCGACCGTCTTTGTGCAAATGGCTGCGCCGGCTCCGCCGCAGCACCTGCAGTGGCTGCGGGGCAAGATGGAGAGGAAGATGGAGAGGTGGGGTCCCAAGAGGACGCAGGCGAGGGAGGACCGCAAGAGGAGGGCGGAGATGCTGTATCGCGGAGAATTATAAGCGTAGACGGCACGCGCACGGGAAGCATTATATATATATATATATATATATATATATATATATATATATATATAAAAGAGGCTTGGAACTGGTATTGGGCGTGGAGTGTTTGCTGTTGCATACCACGATGATGATGATGATGATGCCGGCATGGGCACGGCGTATAAAGAGGGCAAATGAAAACAAGCAAGGCTGCTGAGAGCGTGGTTGTGCGATATACAAATCTTCAAAGAAGAAACATTTCATGACAAAAAAAAAACACAAAAAAAAAAAAACTCATTGGCACCCCATACTTGTATGGCACATTTACGATGCGAGCAAATCTCCCTTTGGTCGAGATTCTTCTCTATTGTGATTCTGTCCTTGTTGACGAGCAGGGGAGTTGTACTCACTCAGCTCCCTCCGTCACCCCGTATAGAAATGCCTAATAAAACGCCTGTATAACGATGAACAAGGGAGTGTAACATATACCATCATTAGGACCACGAGATGAATTAAAAAAGAAAAGAAAAAGAAAAAGAAGAGGAGAGAGAGAGAGAGAGAGAGAGAGAGAGAGAGAGAGAGAAAAGACCAAGTCCAAACCGTCTAGTACCTTGAATCCTTTGGGTGTTTTTTCTTTTCTTTTCTTCTTTTCTTCTTCCTTTTTTTTTGTCACCCCTTCACCATTACTTTGCACATTGTGGCTTGTCCTTCTCCCCGGGAATGACTCTCCAGCACCACCCGCACCAGCTTCGCGCCGTGCCATTCGCCTCCCGGGTCAAAATCTTGCCGTTGCTGCCCTTTTCGTCTTCCCACTCGGGCACACAGGCCCCCACGCGGACCATGCGGACGAGCTTGCGCTTCACAATGCCGCCGATGCCTTCGATCTCGTGTCTCTCGTAGCCCGGTCCCAGTTGCGGCGAGGGCGTCCGCTTATGGTGTGTTTCGCCCATGATGGACTCGATGGTGCCGTTTGCAGGAAATGGAAATCCTGCGGCTCCTCCAGGGGGCGTGCCGGCATGCTTTGGGCCAGGGCTCGGCGTGTCGGAGGACGAGCCGGTCGACCACGGAGCCGGGGTGCTGCCCCGGGCGTCTTCGGCATCGCAGTCGATTTCTTGCTCGCGTTCGCGGGCGGCGAGACAGGCTTCCTCGCGGCCGCAAATCACGCCACGATCGCCGTCTCCGATGCCGGTAAAGCCCCCGTACTTGGTGCGCCAACGCCAGATACTATCATGACCATCAGCTGCTTTTGAATGGACGAAATCGAGGGGGGCTGCGGGAACCCGAGATGCTGAGTGAGACAAAAAAAAAAAAAAGGACGTACCCTCTATAGTCGTGGTCGGCGTTGAGGATGCTATGGCCGCAAGGCTGACACAGCCAGACGCCCTCCGTGTCGCATTGACACACTGCGCGTTGCACGGCATCCGAGGTCAGGGGCAAAGCCATATCCAATGCCGGCGCCGCAAGCGCCGCAATGGGAGCCTTGGCACAGGTGACACAGAGCCGACGGTGCCGCTCGCGCAGAGCAGTTGGAAGAGGGGGCTTTATCGCACAGTTCTAGTCGTCGTTGGGCTCAAGTTAGCGGCTGCTCGTTGGCACGAGGCCGAGGCTTCTCACCCTGCAAATAATGTCGGCGCATCTCCTGCACTCGGCCACCATGTCGCGAGCGCAGCTGCCCGATTTGCCGTTGTAGCTGCGGCCATCCTGCAGATAAGTCCATTCGCTGGCTCTCGCGCGGTATCGCAGCGTCTGCTCCGGATCGACTGGCACGGCCTCCTTGGAGCAGCGCAGCGTTGCGCCCATGAGGCTCGTTCGGTATTGGATCAAGCCATCGTGGATGAAGCGGCTCGAGCGAGCCAATGCGTCGAGGGTGTTGAGGTCAATGTGCGAAACAATGCCAAAGACGATTCTGTGACGGAAAAGGAAAAAAAAAAAAAAGAAAGAAAGCGTTAGCTATCATCATCGTCGTCGTCGTCGTCGTCGTCATCATCATCATTCATTCCTTCCTTCTTTCTCGTTTTTTACATGCTTTCCCGCGTGTAGAGTGCCAGATTGAATCAAGCAAGCAAGGGGGGCGTCATACGGATAACAATGGAATGCCTCTGCCATGGCGCCGTGAGCCATCAAATCCTTTCCTTTTCCAAGCCCAGATGCTTCGTCTCCGTCCTGCCGCTGCGGCTTCTCGGTCATGGTGCTCTTCCTGCAGGGCAACCTCGGGGCAGGGATGATGACGCTTCGATCAGGCAGCGCGAGAGGCCTGCCAGCGTCGTGCCATGCAGCGGCTGGCTGCGCCTGGCCGTCCTCATCGTCCAGATCGACGAAACGAGCCATGCTTTGATGGAAGTTGAGCCTGCTGCGACGAATCCGGCGGTCTCCGAGCTCGGGCTCCGGAGGGCCTGAGATGTCTTCTTTCCACAAACTTGGAGGCGGAAATGGCGGAATTGACAAGACAAGGAAGAGGTCGTGCGGAAAACAAGATTAAAAAGAAAATAGGACAGGGAGAGGGAAAGAAAAAGAAAAAGAAAAAAAAACCAAAGAAACCCAAAAAACAAAGGCGCAATTCAACGATTACTGGATCAGCATAAGACGACAGCAATTGTCGATGAAGCCATCGTAAGGGAGCCCATCGAAACACGAAGAAGCGATTGTTGGGTGCGACAAGATGATCCTTTGTTGCTCGTTGCGAGAGAGAGAGAGAGAGAGAGAGAGAAAGGGAGATAAGAGGAAGAGAAACGGCCCAAAACGGCGCCTTAGGCGTTCTTGTAGCGTCGCCAAAAAGGGCGGTCGGCCGGCTTTGCAGCTCAGGCTGTCCGGGCGGCGCGCTCAGGCGAGCTCTCAGCAGGTCGACCGCTAAAGGGGGTCACTGTTGGCCCTTCCCCCCCCGGCGCTGCTGTGGGCTGTGGGCGCTGCTTGTAGGCGGGAACCCGCCGCTCCCGTTTAAAACTCCCCCGCATTTCCCCCCCCCCAAGTTGGGCGCCGCCCCTCTTTCTCGTCTCTAGCGCCGAGATTTGGTGCCTCAACCCCAACGGCTGGCCTTTTTGGCTCGGAAAATCATCACCATTGCATCATGAACCCGTGGTTTTGACCGCTGCCGGGCTTGAACAAATAAAAGTAAATTAAATTAAAAAAAAAAAAAAACCCCCCAAAAAAACCGCACCGCCGCATCCAAGACGTCCCCCGACGGTTGGGCTGCTGCAATCCTGCATTCGAACAATCCACTACTGCTTCATGCTTCATGCTTCTTCATGCTTCATGCTTCGTTCTCTTGGCTGGCTGGCACGCAGATGCAGCCGCCCCATCCCCATCGGGCGTCGTTCCATCTCCGGCTCACCGACAATGTTGGCGGCATGCGGCTCGGGCTCCTTCGTCGTTCCATCTGCGCGTCGCTTCCCCCCTCCGTCCCTTGGCAGCCTTTGATGCCTTCACGTGGCCCTCGAGACGGACAAGGCGCAAGTCCGGTAAAGGTTAGTATGTTGCCCTATGAATTGGCAAAGCAAACAAAACAAAACAGTCGTCACCCAACAATACGACTAGGCGGGCGGTTATACAGCAGCCATGGGCAGGTTTATATATATATATATATATATATATATTATATATATATCGAGGCGGCTCATCATCCAGGCATGTCGCCCAATTTTTTGATCGGTAAGCAGCCAAATCACATGGAATGCGCCCCCTCATGATATACTTGGTGCCTTACTACCTTAGGTACCTAGTAGTACTATAGGTATAGTAGTAGGTTAGTACTAGGTAGGTACAGTACCTAAAGTATGCACGACCCCTAAATGACAGCAGCTCGAGCGTGTTCCGTATAGAGTACATATAAGGCAACGTTGGCTGCACTGGTTGTTGTTGTTGTTGTTGTTTAGCTACAGGTACTAAAGGCACCAAGGTAAGGTAGCTACAGTACTCCATACTACTACTACAGTGGGGAGTCAAAAGTGACGAGCAAATCCACTTTTACACCAAAACTTACTACTTTTAGAACTAAAAAAAACACTTAAAATTATATTATAAAAAATATATAAATTTATATATAGTAATTTAATATTTAAAATTATTATTAAAAGATTTTTTAACTTATAATCTTTTTTATTTATTTAAATATTAATATTTAAAACTATATAAAAATTAGCTATAGTTATATATACTGTATTTTTAGCGCTTATAGTGCACTACCCTGCTATAATAGTTATGCTAAAACCCACTATAAAATATCACCCCTCACTATAATAAAAACCATTTATTTTTCATATAATTTAAATCTATTATTTTACATAAATTATTTAAGTTGATAATTAGGAATTTTAATATATATATCTCTAAGTAATTTATTTTATTAATGTAAAATTTATTTTTCTATAATATAATAATTAATAAGATATTCAGGTTTTAGTATGTTAGATTTAGTGGATCTTTTGCAGGGTAATCTAAATTGCTCGTCACTTTTGACGCGGGACTGTAGATACCTACCTCAATACTGAGGTACCTACTAGCAGTACCTAGGTAGTTGCAGTACCACCTAATGTAGTACCCATAATATCTATGACCAACCAAAGACCTAAATTAGGTGTAAAACAGGTACCTAGTACCTAGTAGAACCTAGATACCTAGTAGTAATAGCGCCTTGTTGCTGCTATGGATGATTGTAAGCAGAACGAACATTGTCTAATATAAAGTGGTTGGAAAAAAAGTATTCATTTTATATTTAATATATTGCAGCCAGCCAGTCCCGAACTAAGGTACTAAGCTTAGGTACCTAGGTGGGTTCTTGCAAGTAGTACTACGTACTACTAAGGTACTTACTACCTTAGGTAACCACAGGATGAATGTAAAATGCCTGGCCAAAGTGAACCCCTTTTCTATACTAAAGGTGGCCCAACTTCTGTTGTGCGACTATACAGAGTTTTTTTTTTTTGGTCGACTATATAATAATATTCTTCTGCTCCTTCTAGACCAAACTTGGGCAATTGCAACGTCACATCATCCGAATTTTTTTTTAATTCAACTCAAGACTAGGTGGTAGTTACTGCAAAACAGTTGTCCCCCCCTCTCTTTAGGTTCTCAGCGTTGACTCCCCCCCCCCTACTCCTTGAATTTTTGGGGGCGTGGTAAAAGAAGGGAAAAAGAATTCTGTTGTGCTCATTGACTGGAGCTCGCTAAAGAGAATAAAAAACGTTCACTTCAAAGCCAGCAAAGAAAACACACCGCCCACAACCGGTCGAGCGGTAAACTGGTTTCCCGGATATCCTCCCGTGTTCGTGTCATACAGATCGGTGAAAGCTCGCCACGTAGAGGTCTCGTTGATCCACTTGGCAATCAAGGAGATGAACATGGCCTTTGTGTCGGGCTTGGCCACTGCCGCAGCAAACATCTCCCAGTCAGTCTTGGTTAGCGTGCCGCGTGTGTCGAGGACAACTCCGTATTTGTTGGCCTTTGTCTGGTAAAAATCACTCTGCATGTCGTAGACGGATTGGGGAATAAAGTCGAGCCCTAGAGCCCTGTCGGGGTAAATGTTGTACAGCAATCCTTGCAAAAGTGGCTCGTCAGCACAGATACACGGCCAAGCCAACATCCAAATTGAGGGAAAATAAAAAGGGGAAAAAAAAAAACTAAAAAAAAAAAAAAACTCACCGTATGAGGCAGCCGCATCATATTGAAGCACGCTATGGTTGGGAACAGCAGCTCGGTTGATGCCGTGGAGAGACCAAAAGTCAAAGTAGTCGTGGGCAATGCTCGAGTAGTTTGCAGACAAGGCACTGTGGTCGGTAAGTTGCGCTATGCGAGACATGGCCTCTAAAGCAATTATTCCCTTGATGGCAAGATTGGTTTGGTTCCTATTCGTGTTACATTCGAACATTAGTATGCGCTCTATACTGCTGGCAATCACGGAGGAAGAAAAAACGAAAAAAAAAAAAAGACGAAAAAGAAAGAAAATGGAGTAAGAAAAAGAGAAAAAAAAGAGAGAGAGAGAGAGAGAGAAAAAAAAAGGGGGGGGGGGGGGGGGCCTTGCGCAAGATGACCGGCGAAATCATCGGTTGACAGCTGGTTTGCTGGGATCTTGGCATCTTCAATCAAATACTCTGCCCACTGCGCCATCAGCGTCCAGTGTTGCCTGAGGTAATCCACATCTCCCGTTTTCTGAGCGTAGGACAGCATCATGATAATCATGTTACCGCATTCCTCGAGAGGCATGGCCTCGTCGTTGCCCTGGGGGTAGCCCAGAGCTTGCGGGAATCTGCCCAGGTCGTGTATGGCATACTTGTTTGGGTAGTGGCCGCTCTCCTGGTTCTCAATGAGAGGCGACAGAGTGTACTTGATCAGGTTTGGATCGAGATAGAGCATGATGGGCCAGGTGGGGAAGATGACATCGACTGTCTGAATATCACTGTTGGAGCTGATCTCCTTGAGGAACACTCTCACGTTATCCTCGGTGCCAGTATATTGAAGAGCTCCAAACGCTTGACGGACCGCGAGACTGGTAATGGTGAGGTAATCTTTTCCGCCAGCGGCGATGGAATCACTTGCGACACGGTTGTCGAGGCTGGTGGCATATTGGCTGGCGTAGGCAAAGTCCCCGTAGAAGAATGGGACGAGGTCTTGCTCGTTGAAATAGTTTGTCCAGAGTGAGGGGATCTCCTGAGGCGAGCCCCCCTGGCCCTGGAATAATATGGCATCATCTTGAGCAACGCCAATGGTGAAAAGAGTGGATGCAGAGCCGCTCGTTCCAACCGAGCCCAGATCGCGAGCAAAAGCAAAGACGGGCCTACAACGTTGGTTTCAGTTGTCTGATCAGCGCATTCATATGTACATGGTAACCAATCGTCTTACCATCGATCGCGGACCGCACGATAGCTGGTGTCGATAGCGCCGGTAAGCGTGCCGCTGGACAGGAACTGGCCGCGAACGACCGTATCCTGACCAATTTGGTATGTTACGCCGCTCTGTTGAGAAGAGAGAAGGGAGAAAGGGGAAAACGGAATTCAGCACTATGTTGAGAGAGAGAGAAGGGGTGGGTGTGCCGCGTAGAACAACTTACAACGTCGCCTGTCGACCAATACCAGTTGCCCCATGAGGCCTGGTCATTGGCCTCGTTGAACACCTCTTGGTTTTGGCGATAAAATTTATGGGAGCGCACCCCACCTGCCGCCAGGTGCTCCCACCGTATGATTTGAGAATTGTCGCCGGATGCCCATTCTGTAGAGTGATTAGTCAAGCTCTCTGCTCTGCAATCTGCAATCCATGGTTGCTCACCCCCTGACACGTCGGTATAGATCTGAACTTGATGCGAACGCCCGTCGAGGGACGCCACTGAGACACTCAGGTATGAGAATGGGATAGACTGTCTCCTCAGGTCGTCTGGAAAGACCGGGGAGAAGAATTCTGCGACCAACTGGACTTTTCCCGCCACATTCATGGTAAAGGTTGTCCTGGTTGATGTGTACTTGAGCGACTGTTGGTCAACGTTGCTCGCACCAGGAGCCCCTCCCATCCAGTTGTAGACTTGTCCGTCTACCCTGACGAACCCCTGCCATGCCTGAATTCCTTGTCTGGTAAGAGAGCCACGGTTTAGCATCCAGTGTATCTTGTTTTGACACGAATCGGGGGGCGAAATGGGCTTACGTACGTCCAAAACCGAGGCCATTGGCCCGGAAGATAGCCACTCGGCTGACCGTTTGTCTGACCGTTGAGCCAGACGTTGAGATACGGAGCTCGAACGGCCAAAGGAGCCGCAGGAGGCCTTGCTGGCTCAAAGGTCGATACTGCTCCTGCGCGCCCGGCAAGAGCCAGCAGAGCCGCCGTAGCGACTTGCAAAAGCTTCATGGTTCAACGCAAGCTGCAGACAGGTGCCTTGAGCAGAATGGCGTCTGAAAGGGATTTCAAAGAGGGGGGGGGGGGGGGATGGCGAAGCACAGACAAAGGGAGGCATGAACTCGAGGTAGCCGGGATCGGGAATTCTATCGACGCCTTTTATAGTAAATTCGGGATAGAGGCCTGGGCCGCAACAAGGGATGAGAGACAGAACGGGGTGGGCCTTGTTGATCCTATGACGATGCCAGACGAAAGAGCTCGGCCAAGGCGCGACTGCGCGTAGGTCTAGAATGGGCTTCCTAGAAAAATCGGTCTACTAGTGAGGTCGCAAATTAACTCCAGCGCATGAGAAATACCACCACACTCGCCCATCAAACGATCGCCGTCTTTATCTCGTGAGAGTGACGGCCGACGGCCGACTGTAACCCCAAAAAAGGTCGAGACTTTTGCCGCGCCGTGTTGACTTGTCGCAAACACCAATCAACTTGTCGAAACGGGCTTGGACTCCACGCTCTAATCGCAACAAATGGTCAATCATTGCAAGAACGAAAAGCCAAATGACTGGCCGGGACCGTGAAAGCTACCCTGCCTGTGGGAGCAAGGCAGGGGGAGATCAGGTCTCAGCCCATTCAGGGTTATGCAGCGTAGCATCAATCTCCAACAGGGCGATGCGCGCGTGATGCTCTCGGTTGGCTTCGACTTACGCGTGCATGCAGATTTTCACTCCAGCTTACACGTCGCATTGAACCAAGTAAAAAAAAAAAAAAAAAAAAAAAAACGACAACGAGGAGGAACTCGCGCAAGCATCAAAGGCAGAGAGCGGGGATGGGCTTTGATGTCATACTAATAGTAGCAGGTACTCCGTAGCAGTAGGAGTAGAGTAGTACGCGACACTCAGCGCCTCGGCGGCGGTTTTTGGTTCGGCACCTGGGGGGTCATGCGGCATGGATCCCAATCCGCACGAGTCGCCAGGATCGAGTCTCGCGGGTTCGTCTCTCCAACGTTCCGTTGCCTCCCCTGGCGCTGGATAAAGCCGGTGCTTAGTAGCCCCCCCCCACCCGCCAGCTGCGTCCTGGGGATGGTAGTAGTAATAGTAATAGTTATAGTAATAGTAATAGTAGTACGTAGTATCGTAGTAGGTAGTAGTAGTAGCAGTATATCTGCTGTCAACTTCAGCACCGAACCCGGTAGGCCATGAGAGGTAGGTAGTATTCGCGTTGGACGACGCATTGGACGTGCCTTACATGGAATGGCACAGCGTATTATTAGTGGCGGCAGTGTGGCGGCTCGGCATCCAGCATAATATCGAGTTGTTTGACCACTGGCCTAATAAATGTTGCATGTATGTACGGGGAGGTACACGAACCGCAGCAATCCCAAGGATCAGATTCAGATACCTTCTCTCGCGTAACGAGACTGCCGGCGGAGAGGAGGAGGGTGCTCACCTCGGCACTCGAGAGGGGGAAAAAGCCAGATACAGCTGCTCCTTCAGCAGAGGCAGTAGCAGCACATGCTGCTGGCAAACAGTGCCGAGAAGTGCCCCAGTTAGAATTCCCCCATCTCACGCTGGGGTTATTTGGCGGATCCCAACCAACCCCGGTTTCCAAGCAGCCCGACTCCGTAATATTGCCGATATGGTTGGCGTTCCGTGGAGGCGCCGTTGCGGGCGTCGCGGTCGGGATTAGGTTCTCTCTTCGTTCGACGGAACACTGGGAGGCGTTTGGGAAGTCCAAGTTGCTTCACATTGTGTGGTTTGTCTTTTTGCTTTTGCATCAAAGTTCTCCGAATCCGCAAGCGGCAGGTACGGAACAACGGAAGAATCTCCTCCTCCGCAAGGCACGATATGTATCGTATCGCCACATGCTCCAATTCTTTTTGTCTTGGCTTGGGCTCCTCGATTGCCTCGCTTCCTTGCTTGACCTTTTTTTTCTTCTTTTCTTCTTCTTCTTCTTCTTTGTCAATCTGTGCCCTTTGAGCAGAGTGAAAGCTCGTTTCGTCCAAGCCCCGTTGCTCTCTTGCTTTTAGCTCTCTCTCTCCCCGTATCATGGGCATCTCAGGTCCCAGCGTTCAGACCTCCCCCTCCCCCAGCCGTCCGTCGATCTCTTCCAATTGCTTGTCCGACACGATGGGAGCTTGGGAACCAATCGCGAGAGAGAATGCTCGAGTTGGCCAGCTGTGGTCCGAGAGACGTTGCGCGCGCCGCTCAATGCAACCTTGACCATGGTTTTAAAGTTAATTTGAAATGAATCATGGGTCCTGCATGTTACGGTTGAGGGGCGGGAAGCAATTGACCGAGCTCCCCCATGGGTAAGACAATGCCAAGGAACACGGAACTGATCATACGCCCGAGCGTTGCCAGTGCCAAGACAGTGCTCTACGGTATCACCCACGAGACTTTATCCCTCCTCTGCATGGAAAGGAGGAATTGGCTGTGCTTTGATTCATCTCGTGAGGCGTAGCCTTGTCTGGAAGAGAGCAGTGTGTCCATCACCAGCCCAACACCGCGATTTGCTCCGTCATACTCATGCTTGCAACTGCCTCCATCTCGCCAATTTTCAACCAACCACATTTGCGCATGCGAGTGGCACGACAGTGCTCAGAAAAACTACAAGCGTTGAAACATGGACAATGGGCATGGTACCTCCCCACGGCCCATGTCCAACTGACCTCTCTGAGGGACGGGGATATCCTTGGCATCATCTCGTCCTACTTCATATCAAGCTCCAAGTGACCTGGAAAACGCAGCCGCATGGCTCTGGGATGTCGGTAGCACTCGCGTCCTAGTGTACTCCGTATTTTCGTTAGCATCGCCTACTCTGCAGTATGTAGTATCCCTTACGTTGAGCCCATCACTCGCAGACTTGGCATTGCTTAGTAGTTCACAACTATGTACGGAGTACCTACTCGGCATATGGCCTCGGGGCGCCACTTCTCGGCATAAAAATTGATCAAACTTTATACCAACTGTGGACAGACGAGCATACGCTCTCGGTGCCCCGTCACGGATGATCTCTGTTTGACGAAGAAACACAGCCGTGCCTTGTAGAATAACGGAGACAATCTTCTTGTTGTTTCAAACGAAAATTCTTTGGTCGATAGGGGTCCAAAAAAAATAAAAAGAAGCAGTCTTGGTGTACATGTCTCGGCAGTAGGACATCTCGCATGCTTTCCCCCCTATATCCAGTTCATGTACAAGGGCTTGTCATGTGGCTTTGGTTTTAACCCCATGGAGGAAGTGCCGCATCGAACCAGAACAGCAAGATGACATCTCCACCATGATGTTCTGATGTCACGGAGACCGCTTGCAAGAACATCGCAGGTACACGCAGAATCTACCCGGAGAGCCTGGAAACGTGACACTGCACGCAAAGCCATCACACCGATATATATATATATATATATATATATATATATATGCCTTGCAATGATAGAGTCGCATAATAGACCGAATTCTAACATCTATTCGCTCTAACA
Organism: Trichoderma cornu-damae; assembly: GCA_020631695.1. Classification (NCBI taxonomy): domain Eukaryota; kingdom Fungi; phylum Ascomycota; class Sordariomycetes; order Hypocreales; family Hypocreaceae; genus Trichoderma; species Trichoderma cornu-damae. Next base: position 467,229 of record CM036091.1, on the reverse strand, counting down.
GCTATTCTATAAAGCTACCATTTATACTACTTCCCTATTCTTTTACAACCCAAAACAAAAAGAGGGGGGGCGTGTATATGATGATGGTTTTTTTTTATAAGCAATAAAGCAAACGCCCACGAGACTCTCCGACGATAGCGCACCAGCATTGTCGTCAGTTCTTGAGTCTCGGTCCAAACACGCCGTCCCAGCGATGGCGTAGAAGCACTGTCGCTGTCGAGAATCTCCTTCCTCACACATTCCACTCGTCAGACAGCGAGTATTAAACGCTGATGGGGTATCATATAACAAGAACAAATTTCCAAACCAAAAAAAAAAAAAAAAAAAGGTTCCCACCCGAATTTTCCGCATAAGCAGAGGGAGGGTAAGAGAGAGAAGGAAAAAAAATAGCACAATAATTTTTTTTGATGCCGAGGTATCGTGTCGTCAGATCCCTTGAAAACAACCCGGGGTGATAGCGCGAGAGAGCATTGTCACGGCCGGGCCTTTTCTGAGTCCACTGCGCGCTTCGTTTCGGCGAGGGCGTGACGGCTCTGCCGCCTCAAGTGAAAGGTGAGTGTAACCCATGAGAAGAGGTTCACATGGCGGCTGGAGAAGAGAAACAAATAAAAGAGCGTGTATCAAGGGTGCCAGGCAGGGAAAAGAAAAAAAGTCGAAAAAAAAAAGAGAGAGAGAGAGAGAGAGAGCCCTTGAGTAAATAGTCAAAGGAATGACAGGTTGAGCTGCCCATAGACGAATGTTAAAGTTTGGGCTGTGAAGACGTCGTTCGCCAAAGTTGTTGTTGAAGGCCAAATCTTAGTGGTGAGATGATGCCTTGGCGAGGACGCTTCTTCACAGGTGAGAATCTAAATCTCTTGGTGCGGGGCCAATCGGGAAAACTTCCCGAAGCCGCGCTGTGTGGCTTCTCGTCTCGCTGCGCCATCCTCAAATTCGCCGGTCGAGTCGGCGCCGTGAAGCTTTGAGCTCGGAGGGTTACCCACGACCCTCAGCAGCACCAACATGACCATTGAGCTAAGGATGCTGAGACACAGAATCCCAATCATTGTGAGATTGCTCTTGCGGAACCGGTAAGGCCCTGGCTTGGAATCCTCTGGCCACCCCGTGTACAGGGCGTATGTAGTGGTGACGCTGCCCAAATTTCCCAGACCAGACACAAGAGCCGTCGCGGCCGCCACACCGACTTCGCCATGTCGGCGCTGGAAGATTTCCGAAGTCCACGTCATGCAAATCGGGACGGTCGGTCCCAGGCCGAAGCCCACCATCAAAAGGCCCCCGTAACGGGCCCAGCCGTTCTGGACAGCAAAGGTGGTTGTCAGTAAACCAGCAATCTGGATACAGACGGCCGCAGAGAAGAAGAACGGCCTGAGGCGATGGAAGCGGTCAGAAACGGGTGTCACGAGGAGAATGGCGATGAGATCCATCTGGCAAAAAAAAAAAAACATGCTTGGTCAGCAACGGCAGGCAGGTCGCTTCGTTGGGGATTGTCAAGACGCAAAAGAGACTCACAATCCAAATGGGGGCGAAGAGCAAGCTGACCACTATGCCGCTCGCCTGCGGCTGGATGGCGGCAATAATCACCGATCCGTAGAGCTGGGTGCCAATGCCAACCCCGACCACTCCAAAGTACATCAGACATAGAGGCCACAGCCGCCAGTCTAGCAGCACGAGGCCTAGGTCTTTGAGATCCCAGGGCCGAGCGTGGTAGACACGCCTAAGCTCGGAATAGTGGACGATGGCATCTTGACCAGTGAGGACCTCGGGAGTGGCTGGAAGCCATTTGAAGAAGCCGGAACGCCTCCTCTCCTGGCCAGGCGCCAAGGGCCGGTCGGGAAGCCACCACAGAAGCGTGAAGCTCAGGACAACAGCAACAAGTCCGTAGATGAGAAACATCCACCTGAAGCCAACCAGACCTCCGTCGCCATCCATCAGCTGGAAGCCTGCGGACACGAGGCCGACGACGGCGGCAGACACCTGAGAGGCGGTAAAGTACATGCCAATTCGCTTGGCCGTTCGAGACGGCGGGTAAAAGAGCGTCAGGTAGAAAGCCATACCGGGCCACATGCCAGCAATCACCAGGCCCAGGAGGAAGCGAAGAAACTTGAGGCTCCAGGGGGACTGCACGGCCGCGAAACAAGATCCGACAACTCCAGTAGCAAAGACAATTCTAGCCATCCACACGCGAGGGCTGAGCCTGCTCATGATGAGGTTTGACGGGAAGTCAAATATGACGTAGGACACATAGAAGAGCGCGAGAGCGGTAGACACGTCTTTGGGAGTTAGCCCAAGGACGGTCTCCAAGTCATGGCCCTTGTCGCTATTCATGGTCTGAGCAATGCCAATGTTGGACCGAATTGCCGAGCAAAGGAAGTACAAGACCCAGAAGGCTAGAGAGAGAGAGCAAAAGGGTTAGTTGGCAGCCATCCTCGGAAGATTTCCACGCCTTCAGGCGGAGACGAAAAAGAAACTGCATCTTTGCAAACTGACGTGGGATAAGTCTGAGGTCAATTTTTCTAACGGCACCAGAAGACAGAGAGGGTTTTAGCTAGCGATCTACCAATCTACCAACCCAACGGAACGAGGCAGGGCATTTTGACATACCTGTAGACTCTCTCCACCGTTTCGGTGTCGTAGTCGGCCGGTCGGACATGGCCCCCATCTTGGCCCTTGGAACGTTGGGATGATGACACAGAAGGCGAGCGAATGGTGATTTCGCTTTGGCTGGCTTGTTGTTTGGAAGGGCCATCAGGCGGTGCTGTTTGCGACGCCATCTTTTCGGACAGCCTTGAATGAGGGGGGGCTATTCCGACCGGCACGACAGTAAAAGGGGTTTTCGGTGGATGAAGAAGGGCTCAAGGATATGGGGGAAATCTAAATTTGTAAGTTTAACAACTTTGTATGGTGAAGAAACAAAAATAAAATAAAATAAAATAAATAAAATAAAATAAAAGATTGTTGGAGGGAAAAGCCCTGGTGAGAAAAGCGGGGGGTGAAGCTTTTAAGAAGCTTGTTCAATCGCCTCAACAATTTTTGCGCAACTTATTATTTTTACTCCTTCGATAGCCGAGGGGCCGAGACCGGGATTTGGCGATAAGAACGGCAATCAGAGTCGAGCCGCGGAGAGATTTTTTTTATTTTCTTATTTTATGTCATTTTATTTATGTAAACAATAATAAAAAAAAAATTATTTCATTTTATTTATTTATTTTTCACATCTTGGTATGATGCCCTAGTTTTGCCTCTTTTCTGTTGAACTTGCGGGTCCAGAGCACGGATTTGATAAGCAACATCTTTCTTATACCTTAACATATAGGTTAGTGGTAAGTAGGGCAGTAAGTACTAGGTATACAGATTATGGGAGAGTACAGAGTACGGGAGCAGACGTAATAGTAATAGTAGTAGTTATATCACAAGTAAAACAAAAGACCATCGTGGAGTGGCCCTACTATGCTCTTCACACTCACATGCGCCGGACATTTGCAAATCTCCTTTTTTTTTTCTACCGACTTCGTCTATCTAGCATTCAAGCGGGTGATCGATCATATGGGTGCGTAATAAAACGGTACATATTATGTATATACTATATATATATGTATATATACAATGTACGGAGCATAATATAATAAATAGTATGATGATAACAATAAACTCGAGGTTTTTTTTTTTTTTTAGTCGGGCCCTGCCGAAAAGAGGCTTTGCGAATCCCGGCTAGCGAATTATTTTTGTCGGCGCTCCTCTTGCTGTGTGCCATCGCTGTTGTGCGCTTGCTGCCTGAGGATTCCAGGCGTTGACGCCAATCTCCAACATCTGGCCCGGCTGCCAGCCTCGTAATTTTTTTTTTTTTTGCTTCGTATGCGTCAATGCCTGATATTCAAGTCCACCCCCCCCCCCGGCTCCCCCGGCTCCAACAGCCTCATTATACCATCCCACACATTTGCTCTCCTCCTCCTCCTCATAAAGGCCCCGTAGGTCCGCCTCAGGCCAAAGGCTTCCAACAAAATCTTGAGAACCATGATTGCCTTGGGGTCTCTTGTTGGACTTTGACACCATTGCCTTGCTTCGTTGGCCTTGGAGCTTCCTCTTCCAAGACATGGCGAATGTCATGACAAAGATCCCTCTCCCAAAGCCCTCTTAGGTCATATCGGGGATGAGCTTTCACCAGGTTTCCGGCGGCCAACGCAATTTTTTTTTCTTGGTCATACCTACGCGCACAAGGGCTATTTGCGGAAACATCGACAGCCACCGGCTGGGGAGTCTCGGGTATCAAATGACTGCGAGACGAGGGGCCAGCGTCTCATCCAAAGGACTTGGTTCATCACCACATTGCTCTCTCAATAGCTTTAATTGGCTTTCTCATCACATTCTTCTCGAGGCTGTACGGCAATGATTGAGTCAGGCACGACCGCCATCGACGTGCAGAATAGGTACTGGAGGATCCCCCCCCCCCCTTCTCTCTTCTTGTTTCCCTGCCGGGTAAACATGGAGATGCCAGGGGCACATGGGACGTCAGAGGCATCCACAAAGTCCTGCATAAGCCTCGAGGATCCTCGGCTCCAACAGCTCTTCGAGACAGCCATCCACTAGCTTCGTGTTATGGGGTAGGGCGACAGCCACGTTGAAGCTGAAAGATGCCGCTGGCAACAGCATCGACCTTCTCTCATCCCGGCGTCAGCAGCCAGCTGGGTTCCATCCTTTGCTATGCGCAGGGCTTTTTTGCGATGAATGGCTGGCTACCTAGCTCCAGGCAAGCATTCAGCCCTCCATCAAAGTCGGCCTCACACTTGGTCGGCGGCTCTTGCCTGGCTCTCTCTGGCTTATCGCGACCGAGATCATATCAAGCTGCCAGGGGTTCACAGGTGCCAGGTTCACAGGGGCGCCATGCTCGAGTGAGCAGCGCCTTGGCTGCCGCCTGGCATGCCGCACACATCACAGCTCTCGACCCGTTTATGCCGTTCTTATAAGGCGAGGCGCAGTTTGTGGTGTAGTTTTGCCCCACGTGCCGAGGTGCATCGCGTGTCATGAAAAGCTTCACCTGATGAGTCACGGGCGATCGCATCAACATGCTTCCGGTGGGCTACGGACGAGTAGCCTTTCATCCAAAATCGAGTCACGCCTCATACGAGCCAGTTCTGGTGCCTAGCCAGCTCGGGACTTATTAAGGGGCCCGAGAGTGCGCGCATTCGGATTTTCACAGGCCGCCAAGTCATTCATATTCATTGGATGGAACAAAGCACAACTTTGACAAGCAAAGCAGCCTTGAAAGCAATTATTACTGCGAAAAGAGTCTCAGCCACGAACCAGCCACGACAACTCATCGCCACATCACGTGACTATATCCTGACTCATGATTGGTCCTCCAGGCGGAGCCGACGAGAACCCTGCCGAAAGCATTCATACCAGAATTTTCAGGCCATCATCCCGCACAGCGCGACCTCGAACTAATACAAGCATCGAAAGCCGGTCGAGCTGCAATTCGTCACAGGCCGCCGAAATCACAAGCCAACGGCCAGCTGCCGCTTTCCGCTCTAGCAGAGCCAGCAGAGCTCGCACCCCGGGGGCGGCGACTGCTTCCTTCACACCCGGAGCGCCACCCTCTCCGACGCTCCGGCGCATTGTTCATCTCAAAGTACTCCATCATCGACACCCGAAGCTCCAGCTGGGGTACATCTCGGACCTGCAGGCCACCATGAGCGTCGCATACGAGCCGCGGTCCTTTATCCACGAGGGCGCCTATCCCCCCATAGGCGACGAGCACGACCATGCCGCCGAACAGCGTTATACCGACTCCGATGTCGCCGAGCACCTCAGCCATTATACCGCAGAAGCCTCGATGCTACCAGACGACAGGGGCGTCATCGGAGACGAACGAGATATTCTGGCCGATGACGATGCTGCGGTTCAAGAAGCATCCCATATCGACCTCGGCGCAGCAGAGTTTCCGTCGCCTCTTCAAGTGACGCTTCATGCGCCGCCGCTACCCGATCCCGCACCGGAAAGCAAAGAAATCGAAATGTCTTCTCCGTCATCGCGGACCAAACCGATGCTCAAGCCAGAGCGTGAAGTCCACAAGAAATCAGATGGCAAGTTTCACTGCCCTCTGGATGACTGCAAAGAGGAGATCCGTGCGTTCTCTCGCAAGTGTGAGTGGAAGTAAGTCATCCCCTAACCCCTCCTCCCCCCCTCTCCCCCCCCCTCTCCCCCCCTTTACTCTATCCCGCGCGCTCTTAACCGACACTCCCATAGCAAACATATGGACAAGCACGAGCGACCTTACCGCTGTCCTGCCGAAGGATGCGAAAATCTTCCTGGATTTACCTACTCCGGCGGCCTCCTCCGACATGAGCGCGAAGTTCATGGGAAGCACGGCGGCCCCAAGAACACGGTCAACTGCCCGCACCCAAACTGCAAGCGACATACTGGTAAGGGCTTCTCTCGGCAGGAGAACCTCAATGAGCACCTCCGGCGAGTGCACACAAATATGGATAATTCAGCATCTCCAGCCGAGATTGTCGCTTCTCCCGACGACAACGACAGCGAGAAGTCTGGGACGAAGCGCAAGCGCCGTCTGAGCAGCCTGGCAGTCGACGAACTCTCAGATCTTCGCGACGAGATCAAGCGAGTGCGCGAGGAAAACGAAAAGCTCAAGTCCGAGATGGATCAGCAATCTCAACATTCTCTGGCCATGATGGCGCAAATTGCAGAGCTCCAAGATGCCTTGCGCCATAGCCTCAATCCCCATGCACTTGGAGCTCCGACGGCACAGATGATTTAGGAACCTCTTCCTTGTTCGCTCAGGTTCCCTTGCGTAATCTTGTCAGGCGAGACGCCAGATTGCTGCATGCCGCCTTTGACTCTTTTATGAGTGAGAGTCGTTTGGCAACTACACTCCCCGCTCTTCATTTTCCCCCATAAATCCCGTCCTCTTTTCTTTCTTTCTTTACAACATATTCACACACACACACACAAGCACACATACATATACAACCCCCCCCCTTCTTCCCTCTCTCTCTCACACACAAAGGCAAAAACTATATAATACATAGACTCGTTCCCCTCTACAACTCTTTTTTTTTTATGAGCGCTTTCTTCTTCCCCCCCCTTATCTGCGCCTGGCGATCTTCCGAGATCAACCATCACCAATATGGTCAATGCGCGCATCAGGAGCCTTTTTTTTTTTGTTTCGCCTTTTTTTTTTGTTTCGCCTTGTTTGTTTCGCCTTGTTTGTTTCGCCTTTTTTCCCCCCTCTCTCTGTACTTGTTGCACTTTGCTTTGTTTTCGGGGGGTGCTCTGCTCTTCTTAGAGGGATATTACCATTACTTTTGTTTCTTTTGTTCCCCCCCCCCCCCCCTCCCTCCCCCAACGGCGTTTAACAGGGTATCGGGGGCAGGTGGCACGGGAGAATATGACTTGCATGATATCCTAGGTTTACGCTCAATTGCATATGAAAGACTGACTGGTCAAGGGGGAGATATATAGTACAGAACAGATATTATGGGATGGACATGACTGATATGAGGTTTGATTTTAGGATGGATCCGGGGGCGGCATGCATGAGATTCATCCTGTGTATGAGTTTATATAAAGCGCCGCGTTTTCTTTTTTATCTTTATTGTCTTTTTTTTGTTTTTTTATCATCTCTTTTGTAAGTTAGATGAACTCGCCTCTATGTGCTATTGGGAAATGGAAATGTATGTAGAAGTTGAATTACCCCCCCCTTTTTTTTTATTATTATTAAACATCCTAACAATGTGCCCTTTGTTCAACATACGTTCAACATACGTTCAACATATACAAATACACACACTCTCGATAACACTCCCGCTCGTTGACTAGCAAAAGTAACCAGCACAAAACACAGCATGACAGGCTCGCAAAGCTTCGTGCAAATAATAAATAAATAAATAATATATATATATAATATATATATATATATATATATATGTACATACAAACTTTTTTTCCTCTCTCTTCTCCTTCTTCTTCCTTGCCTCCCTGCCATGTTCCTCCCAATGCGAAGCGAAAGCCCGTCCCGTCAATACGCTTAAAAAAAAATCATCCCAGGGCCTTCCATCGTAATCATCTATTATATCTGTACACCATCTGCCGGCGTGGGCTCGCTGCACCGTATCCTTCACTCCTTCTATTGATTGGTAAACCCCAGCGGGCGAGTTTCTTTTTTTCCGCCATTTTCATCTCCGAGTTCCATCTCACGACTTTTCTCTCCCTCTTTGCTGACTTGGATAATCCACAGTTGAAAAAAAAAAAAACTTCCTCCTCTTGGCCTTTCTTTTCCCCCTTGTGTTTCAAACTTTTGAGTATGGCAAGGCGAAGAGGCAAAAAAAAAAAAAAGGGGGGGTTGAGACAACCACATATTTTCGACATCACTACCATCTCGCCAAGTGCCGCCTCCCCTACACAGCATGGATATAGTTGGCAGGGACACTGGCCGTCACGCCGGCCTTTTCGACTTCTACCCAGCCGTCGCCAGGATCATCCTTGACCAGCACGAAACGCTCGCCCTCTGCCATGGAATGCTCCGCCTCGCTCTGCGCCGTGTAGTCGTACAGGGCCTCTACGTATCGCAGCTTCTTGGCGCCCCGCTTGGGCGCCACTGCAGGGCCCTTCTTCCTTGAAGCGGCGCTGAGCGCTATGGACGACGTTGTTGACGTGGAATAGGTTGAGGATGGGCGGGCGGATGCTGTGGATGTCGACTGAGCAATGTTGAGGTCAACATACGTCGCCGGCACAAGACCTTCCTTGTAGCCGTCGCGGACTTTGATCCAGCCAGATCCATCTGCAGTTATATGCACACATGAGAATCGGTGCTCCAGGATTGGAAAAAAAAAAGGGGGGGGAGGTGTTTCGTGGTTGTAAACTTACCATCCGGCTCCAACACCACCACTTCTTTGCCCTCCGCTACCGACAGCTCCCCATCGCCGCCGGCGTCGAACTGGTACAGCATCTTGCCCTTCTTTTCCTCCCTCTCGGTAATGCCGTTGGTGCCGCCGGCCGGTGGTGACGAGATGTATGCCGTGGGAGGGGGCGCAACTATCCTGTTCCTCTTGGCGGGAGCCGCGGCGGTCGTCTTGGGGGCCAACACGGGCGCCGTCGCCTTGGGCGGGGTTTCGGGGGGCGCTTCCTCTGACGGCGTTTGCGGGCCGGACACGACGGAATGGCGCGCCGACTGCGAGCTCGCCGAGTTCATCGTATTCGATCGGGTCGGGCTGTCATCCGAGACGTGCGGCAGCGATCCTGCGTCGGGCGTGAGCAGCCTGTTGGTGGCCGCCTGGCGCTCGGCCTTGAGCTTCTTCCGCTCCTCCTTGTTCTGCTCGCCTGGGCAATCTGCGGGCACCTTCATCTCGCATTTGCTGTGGCACGTGTAGCCGCAGTCTCGGCAGTCGAACCCCTTGGCGCTCAGGCCCCAGATGCGATCGCCGCACAAGTCGCAGTTTGTGGGGATCTTGAACGTCTGGCTCTTGAAGTTGTGATTTTTGGCCCCCAGCGTGACATCGCCCACTGCGGTCGTGATGGTGGTGGTTTCGACCTCGGCCGTGAGCCGCTTCTGGTCCACGGCGATGAGGTCCTCCTGCATGGCGAACAGCGATCGGATGACCTCGATCTCGTCCTTCTTCTCCTTCCCATCCCGGACGCGCTCCTTGAGCCGCTTGACAGACTCCACTTCTTTGCGCTTCTTGTCCACCTCCCGCCGGAGCTCGGCCAGCTGGGACTTGGACTTGGTCAGGACGTTGCGCAGGTAGATTTTGGCCGTCTCGTCCACGACCATGAGGTCGTCGTCGTGCCAGACGGGGCTGGCCTCGAAGGCCTTGTCCTGCGGCTCCTGGAAGGCGCCCATGTTGTGGCGCATGTACATCATGGAATCCAGATGGGGTAGGTTCCTGTGGATCTCCTTGCCCTGGCGCTCGATCAGCCCGTTGCTCTGCTGAAGCATGGCGTTCTCCAGACGGGTCGCCAGGTCCCACAGAAAGTTGAGCTTGAGCGTCTTGAATTCGCTCAGGTCCTGCAGGCTGTCCATGACCTCGGGGACGTATTCGTGGTAGTACTTTTCCTTGTGCTTGTTGGCGACGTTGATGGCGATGAGGTAGGTGTTTTTGGCGTTGTTCATGTCGAAGAGCTGCTGCTGGTAGGCGCTCTGCGCCTTGGCCTTGTCGTAGTGCGACTCGGTCTTCTTGCGCTTGCTCTCGAGGTCCTGGCATGTGCCGTCGTACTTGGTCTTGATTTTGCGCAGGTCGGCGTAGCAGGCCTCGCGGCTGGCCTCGAGCTTGTCGGCGTATTCGGCGTGGCGCTTGCGCAGTTCGTCGAAGCGGCTGTTGTAGAATTTGAGAGGCTCGGCCACTTGGGATATGAGGTTGTTCGCATAGCGGTCGTGTTCGGTGGCGCGAGACTCGAGGGTCGTCAGCTGGGTAGACCAGGTGGTCAGGGAAGCGCTGTTTTTTTTTTTTGGCGAAGGGAACTGTCAGCATCATGGCCTCTTGAGCGGCTTGGGCGACGGCTTTTTTTTTTCTCTTCTTTCTTTTTTGCCTCATGGCGTTTCGGCGCCGGTCCCTCCTCCTCCTCCTCCTCCTCCTCCTTCTGGGAACGGCCACTTTACCTCTCGAGCGAACCAGGGGTCAAGGTCGGGGTGTCGCCAACGCTCAGCTGAGAGATCTTCTTATTCTTCTTCTCAAAGTACTTCTTGGCCAGAGCGTCGAGCTTTGCGCTGTATTCCTTTTCGATGGCGGCTCGCTCGCGGTAGAACTGCTGGATCTCGTCGAGCCAGGAGATGCCATTGTTGACCCATGCGTTGGCCGCCTTGAAGCCATCCTGGGAGTTGGTTGGTCAGCACGGCGCCCTCAAGACAGATGGATGATGCCTCGAGCAAGCAGCTTCTTCTCCGTCCCCCCCTCCTCCCCTTGCCTCTTCCCCTTTCCCTTTGCCTCTTCCTCTACCTCTTTCTCCATCCCGGACAGCGGCCGCTCCAGCTTCAGACATGACGGCAACTCAGAGACAACACACACCTTAAGCTCGGCGCCAAAGGTGGGCACGGCGTCCACCTCGGCCATGATGGGACGAGGCACCGACTGTCTTGGAAAAGATGGATGCAATGCCGGCTTTTTCCCCCTTCGTCGCGGCGCAAATGCAAGGACGAGGCAGCAGCTGCGGCTAATGCGGAAATGCAATCGAATGCCTGAGGATTCGCGGCTTCGGCTTATTGGGGTTTCGGTGGCGCAGCCCCGGAGTTTGGTCAGGCAATAGGGCCGGCCGCCAGCTTTTAGGGGGGGGAACAGGCGCTAAAGACGGCGGCCCCTCCTGCTGGAAAGTTTGGAACCCCCGGAAGGGCCCCTGCGACAGCTGCTACCCCGCCAAATCTCCAGCGGTAAACGTGGCGCCCGTCATCAGTAACTTGTGCTGCTGCTCGCCAACTTACAGTATTATTACAGGGGCCAGAGGCCAGATGATGACAACGATTTTTTGCGCCTGGCACTGTATGACGCATGACGCAAGGGCATTTATAGGGGATTCTAGAGAAGAATTAGCAGGTAACTGTAGTTATTATCACTACTATTATGCACCTATACAATACAACTCACTCATACATGGCGAGGGTTTTTATCTTTGTTTTATTTTTTATCAATATTTTTTATTGTTTTCCATAATAATAAAACCGTTTTGATCCATCGAGTCCATTTCGTCTTTAGGCTAACTAATAAAAGGTTTAACCCCCAATTGCCCAAGTTCAAGGGCGCTCGCCTTGGTTGTTCTTTGGGCTACTGCCGCCGGACTCAGCATTTTATACAATTTTTTTTTTTTAATTATTTACCATTTACTGCTCCGTGTGTGCAACTACATCTTGAGATGACGCTCTCTCCTTAGATGCTGCTTCTTAGTGCTCGGCAACAGGGTCCGATATCAAATTTGAATTTGATCTTTCCTCTGCATCTGCCGTTTTATCCAGAAAGACCAAATTGCTTGGCTTTGAAACAAATTTATTTTAGCGCACCCTTTGCTGGGCCGACGTTAGCCTCTTCTCTCACTCACTCACTCTCACTCACTCACTCACTCACTCACTCACTCACTCACTCACTCACTCTCCCTCTAACTCTCTCACACACACACAGTGAGTGCCCTCTCTCTTGCTGGTGAGACCCCAAAACCAGACCCCCCCGTGTCATGTTCTAAAGCCCCTCGTCAACGCCGCCATGGCCGCTCGCATCACCGCCCGTCGTCTCCTCTCATCGCTCTCGCAGGCTCGACGCCCTTCTCTCATCCGCACAATGGCCACCTCAGGAGCCCCCCGCACGTTCGAGTTCGTCCTCGTCATCCCCGACAAGCCTGGCCCCCAAGTCCGGGCCAAGCGTCTCCAAGTGAGGCCGTACGTAGTCAGTCCCATAGCCAGCTGCCTCGCCCTTGGGCAAATCTCTGCGTGCGTGGAGTGATGGAGCGCGTCGGACTGATGGCCATGCCGCCTGTCGTGTAGCCAGCATTTTAGCGACATGACGCCTAACCTGAAAGACGGCTGGCTGAAAATGGGCGGTGCGTGTAATGCCAAGTTTTGGCCCAATGATGAGACACCGCACCACCCGGTGACTTGGGCTGAATGAGTAGTATATGCAGGTGGGCTTCTCAATGAGGTCCCTGAGGATGACGACGCAAACAAGTTCGATTTCGCAGGCAGCATAATGGTCTTGGTTGCAGAGTCTAAAGAGGACGCCATCAACAAAATCAAGGACGACATCTATGTCAAGGCAGGCGTGTGGGATCTTGAAAAGGTGAGAATACGCATGCCCAACATGTCTTCATTCATGAGGTCATAGAGACTGACACTGTCAATCAAATCAGATCCAAGTCTATCCATTCAAATGCGGCTTCAGGTTCCCCTAAGGTACTTGTGTGGCCGGAGGAAGACTACCTACTATACCTACCTAAGGTACATAGTGGTACAGTATAAATAAAATAGCAAGGGCCAGGACCGGTCCATCAGATTCAAAGAGAGGGAGAGAGAGAGAGAGAATAGGAAAGAAGAACACACACACACAGAGAGAGAGGATAAAGCACATGTCGCACATACAAATTAACTATGATGTATCCGATATTCCCGTTAGCCATCATCCATCAGCGCAGCTGATCAGACACCATCGCTGGACGGCCCCCATGTCTTCCAGACCCTTTAGATAAAAGAAAGAAGAAAGAAAAAAAAAGAAAGAGAAAAGGAAAAGGAAAAGGAAACCCCCCTCCTAATGTAAAGAAAGATGATTAGAGTAAGCTCCTCCAAGTGGCAGGAGAAACAACCAGGGGGGTGGGAATGGCAAATAAACGAAAAGTTTAGTCAAGGCAAGAGAGGTAGAGGCAGAGGCACAAAATCCCCCCACCAGTCTCCGCAGTCTTTCCAAGCCGTGTGACATAGTAAAAGGTCTTTGTGTGTAAGAGCGACATCCCGCGGACATCTCGCGCTCGGGATGTTGGAAGAAAAAAAACGTTTTGAGCACACTCCACAGCGGCCGGTTTTTCCTTTCCAAGACATGCTTTACTTGCCGTCGGGGTTGGTTGTTGTTGCCTCCTCTGCTGCGACCCTCAAGTCGTAGCTGATGTCGAAACATTCGGCAAGGAGCTCGCTCACACTGCCTTGACCTTCAGGGATATCGCCGTTAACGACAAACTTGCCGTCTACCCTTAGGTTATCGAGAGAGTTTAGCTATTGACAAAAAAAAAGGGAAATTAGTACAAAATACACATCTTCTTTTTTTTTTTAAAAAAAAAAAAAAAAAAAAAAAAAACCACGTTGAATGCGCCTTCACCTTCATGCTGTAAGGGTATAATTCTCTGGCTGAGGAGACACCACCGCTGTTTCTCACTTCCACTAGACACCGCTTGAGAGTCTGGAGTTGGTTGTAGATCGGCAGCAGGGCCTCAGAAACAGGCTCAGAGGCCAATATAAAGGAATAAATGTAGGCGTAGCTCCGTCTAATCAGATACAGCATCGTGCGTTGCACGTATAGGTCGGCGGGCCTGCCCTTGTCGTCGTAAAAGTTTCCGCTTTGCCGGCTTTCGTCAATCTTGTCGAGCTGGCGCTGAAAGTCATACAAGTCTGTCTCGCGCAGGGCCCAGGCTTGTGTCAACGACAGCTTCTCCAGCTCGTTGCGAATGCCAACGAGGGTATCATATGTCGGACGGAACTGCTCCGGCATATTTCCCCTTCTGCGGAAGATTGATTAGATGCGGTCAAGCTAGCTAGATATCCGAGACGTCCTTCCCCTTTGCTTACCTCTCCAATACCATCTCCGACCATTTGAGACAGCGCTGATAGAGATCTCCGAGCTCTACAGAGCCCTGGGGGGTGGAACCATCCTCGCCGACAAAATGGCCATCCTTGCGCTTATCCCCGATATCTAGAAGCTGCTTCTGAAGCTTTTGTACCTCGTGAGACGAGACCTGTGGCAATCAGATTAGAGAATCCCGCCCCAACGCTTGCATAGCCACGCGCATAGCCATGTGCGCAAATGCGAATCATCATGCACACCTTTACTTTTGTGTTTGCCAAAGAAATGGAGCGCAGGATAGAAATCAGCTTCTCGTGTGTCGCAAGCAGAGGCTCCCCAATGCGTCCTAACCGCCTTTGGAGGTTCTCCAACCTTGCGTGGCATTTCTCCACTCGGTTCGACAAGAGTGTGAGGAGATATGGGGAATTTTCAGGCTTATTGTCACGAGCCTTGGCCTGTGTTATGCTAGCGGAAAGATTCGACAGGGTCGATTTGATGCTCTCGAGGTCTTTGGCCGAATAAAGGTCGGCCTCGGTCAAGTGGTCAAGCAGCCGCTTGATCGTCGATGTCAGTGCGTAGTTTGCGGGGGCTTCGTTGTTGCGTCCGATGGTGAGGTAGAAAAGGGAAAGGAGCTGGAAGCAGCCCTCCAAGATCTTGTCGACTGTCGATTATACTGTCAGCAACCGAGCCCAGGAAGTGGCATCGAGTCGGTTTAGCTTACGTCGGTTTTCTTCCTTGTTCCCTATCTCGGTACGAATTTTATTCAGCTCCTTCACCCTCGAAATCATCTCGTCATAGAGGGGAATGACGTCCTGGCTTCGGATGTATGTCGTTCGATCCTGCTTCAAGAGCAAGAGCTTATCGCGGATGACAACTAGGCTGTCCAGGATGGCCTGTTCTCGAGCATCCTGCGGCAATGGCACAGCGGGCGTATCCATGCTTAATGATGTTACAACCAAAAAAAAAAGGAAAGAAAAAAGAAAAGAAAACAAGAAAAGAAGAAAAGAAAAGAAGAAAAGAAAAGAAAAAAGAAAAACGCAAACAGTTGAAACAGAACAGCAGTAGAGGCGCAATTCAGGCAAATACGCCAATTGTTTTGATGGCGCCGAAGGGATCCCGCCGGAACTCTTGGGGTTCCAGGTCTTCCGGGGCTGACTATGCAGGAGGATTCAATCTTCGGTTCCGCAGTTTCGTTTGGCCAATTGATTGATTACCTCGAGATATAACTCCTAGGAGGGCGTCCTCGGAGGGGACGCGATCGACGGCAGCCGATGACGTAGAGACCTAGCAAAGGGAGGTTTCCCAAGAACAGGGACAGTTCCCTTGAAACGTCAAACAAGCAGAGAGTCGCAATGCTGCTGCCAAAATGCTTCAATGCAGGAGAGGGTGGGGAAGCTCAACTTCAAGGTGGGGTGGTGCTGGAATGTGTTTGGATGCGTCCAGACGGTGACGACGTTGCGCAGTTCAGGCGGCCTCGCCCTGCAGCTGACATTCGGCCTTTGATTGGTTGCGGCAATGCCGGCCAATCAGGGCGCGGCTCCGCATTCGGCTGCCGAGCGGCACCCGGAAAAACTATTGACCCCCGTGCTTTAGGTCTTCAAGCCCTCCAACACCGCGAAATTCGGACCAGGGTAATTTTTTGTGGTCCCTCTATTGCCTTTCGTGGTGATAATTGAATTGTCCAAACCACTCCTCTCTTCCCGTGCAGACTTGACATCTTCCCAAATCCGCACAGCCAAATCTCACACAATGTCTACCGCCGAGCTCGCCTCTTCCTACGCGGCCCTGATCCTTGCCGACGATGGCATTGAGATCACCGTAAGTGCTTCCAGACTCCCGTCGCCTCTTTTTTTTTTCCTTTCTTTTTTTGTCTTCCCCGATTGTCTTGGGAAGTCCGGCGGCGCAGAGCCAAAATTTCTGTGCCCCGCGCGCAAGGGGCGATATCTATGTGCACCTTTGGGAATTTTTGTGTGTGCTAAGCGACATTTTTTTTTTCGCAAACATCTAGGCCGACAAGCTCCAGACCCTGATCACCTCCGCTAAGGTCGAAGTTGAGCCCATCTGGACGTCAATCTTCGCCAAGGTACGAATTTCAAAAAAAAAACCATCCCAACCGAAAGTCGCATTTCAAAAACCGAGAGAAGTAGTTGGTCGCTGACGAGTCATCGTTTTTTTTTCCCCGCGCTATATAGGCTCTGGAAGGCAAGGACATCAAGGACCTGCTGGTCAACGTCGGCTCCGGCGGCGGTGCTGCTGCCGCTGCCGGTGGCGCTGCCGCCGGCGGTGCTGCCGCTGCCGCTGACGCCCCTGCTGAGGAGGAGAAGGAAGAGGGTGCGTATTGGCTGCTCTACGATTCCCCCCTTTTGGGGGTTGAGGTGGCAGAATGTTTGATTGTGCTAATGTGTTTCTGCAGAGAAGGAGGAGTCCGACGAGGACATGGGTTTCGGCCTCTTCGACTAAGCAGTCAACGCCGCCTGTTGCGACGACTGTTTTCTCTCTTGCTTCTTTGTACTTCAACTGCATGGCACTTCGGGGTCTTTATACACATCGATGGATGCATACAGGGTGGAGTGGACGCCTATATCCTGCGTCCTGGGCAGAGTAGCTTCGTTCATAAGGATAATATGATGAATGCTCTCACACAGCGGAGTTCACGCGGGGAAGGGACAATTGGTCAATTAAATGACTTGGGAAGAACAAAAAGAAATTTTTTTTATCATTTTTTTTTGCGCGTATGTCGCTTATTTGCCGTGAGATGACGAAGTGGAACGAGCGCCATCGAGATTGAGTGCCCCGTGCAGAGTTGACGAGGGACGCTATGTTCAGCTTTTGATAGAAGCTCTCGAAAAAAAAAGAGCATAACCCTCGACTCGAAAATATAGAAAAGAAAAAAAAAGTGAAGGATACGCCCAAGGCCGCTCTGTTTGTAATTGCAGCCTCGTATCCCTTTTATGCCTGGAGTTGACGAATACGGAATACCCAGCTGGTTTACTTTACTATGAGCACAGACGAAGGGACCAATCCCGCCTCTTTCAACGTCTTGGACATGTCCACGTCTCCTTGAAACGTCTTCCTGGGAAACGTCGTCGTAAATGTCGTCACCGGCTTTCCAATCTCGCTCTGCAGCTGCTGCGCAAGCTCAAACAGCGTCGTGTCCGCCGGCAACGTCTTCATGATGTTGCCCGCGTCCGTCTGCAGCTTCAGCTTCGCCTCTGAGTGATCTGCCTTGGGTCGCGGGGGTGCGGCGGCGGCGGCCGCAGCGGGCGCAGCGGAGGATGAAGATGCAGCCTCGGGGGGAGCTCTGCCTTCGCGAACGGCTTTAGCCTCTTCGGCCTTGCGGCGGCGCTCGGCCTTGTCAGCTTCAATCTTGGCCTTGATGCGCTTCTTGGCCTCGGCGTCTTCCATCTTCTCCTTGCGCTTCTGCTGCGCTTCCTTGATTTTCTCCTTGCGTTGGAGTTCCTCCTTTGCCTCCTGAGACTCCTTTGTAGATTTTTGTCGTATTTTCTGTGCATGCATGTGTTAGAAAAGACAAGGAGGAAAACCGGGCAATGCACAGTCGGTTTGAGGAGGGCCGGGAGGGGGAAAGCGAGCAAATGGTTACCTCGTTGCGTTTTGCATCGTCCTTATCCTTGTCCACTTGAGCAGCCTTCTTCGCCTTGAGCCGTTCTTTCAGCTCCTCAAGCTTTGCCTTCTTCTCTTCTTCGGTCAAAGGCGCAATCTCCTCCGTTGATTCGGAAAAGTCCGTGTGGTCACTACTCCAGCGTTAGACACGAGTCGTAACCTGAAGCTGCTGTCATACAACAGGATTTGAACGCCATACGTCTTGGTGGCATGGTAGCTAGCCAAATCGTGGTTCCTAAACCGTTTCCCACACTCGTTGCAGACGAGAGATCTAGCAGCCTGGCCGGTCTCCAGCTCGGCAATCTTTGCCTTGGTCTCATCCTCGTCTTCATCGTCGTCCTGGGCCGCCGCCTGAGCGGCCTGAATCTCCTCCAACGGCTTGTCCTGGTTGTCTTCTAGCCACTGCAAGGCGCCCTGCACTATGATTTGAAAAAAAAAAAAAAAGACACGTGTGAGATGAGCCGCGCCGAAGAAGCTGTTACGAGACGTAGAGACACTCACAACCTCCCGACTTTTTGACGGCGAGCTCAGCTCGAGCTCGCTCAAAGCCCATGTCAATTAGGATATCCAGATCAGAACCCATTTTTTTTTTGCCGGGATGCCTTTTCTTGTTTTGGGAAGCTTTGAGATGGTGAGGTCGGGGCGTGAGGTGATGAAAGAAGCCGTGAAGGGTGTGGGGTAGGAAATCCTTAGCAGGAAATGCTTGGGGGCAAGTTGGCGGGGGTGAATGAAAGCTGAGGGAGGGCGTTGTCGTAGAGAGAGAGAGAGAGTGGGCGAGAGAGAGTGGGAGAGAGAACGGGCTACCTATTTCAGAAGCAAAATATACAGCTTCATAAACGGGAGAGAATTTTTTTTTTAAGAAAAAAAATGAGCACAGATATCGTGGCTTCCTTTTACAGAAGCAATTTATCTGGTTTGATTGAACACTCCCATGGTGGTCTTATTGCTCGCATTTGCTCTCTGTGAGCATCCAATCCATCTAGCGCTTTAGGTACCAACACCTACGTAAGATGGCGTCAACGTCAACACCCACTTACAGTATAGAACAAAACAAATGGCAAGCAGCTGCGTGCGTTAGAATCGAACTGGTTTTTTTTTTTTTTTTTTTTTTTTTTTTTTTTCCGTATCAACATTCATCTGAGCAAAGCTTCGAAGCTGGCTAGATATTGCTGTCTTAAGCTAATGATATAGAGAGAGCATCACACGACGCAAGAGGAACGATGCCATACTCCTTATCTGGAGCACCTGGCCCTGATATCATATGATATCATGGACTCTCCAGAGAGCTTTTTTTAGCTTTCCGCGTGTAAGAGCATCAGGCGCGATGCCACTCCCGCCTTTTCCAGCATGTGCACAGGGAGAAATAGATATGCCAATATATCAAGCGAATTTTATTATTATGATTAGTATTATTATTACTAGTATTACTATTATTATTATCATTATTATTTCATGCAGAGAAATCTCGTTTCCACATAGCTCTGCTGATGGCTGCTGCTGCTCCTCCCCCCCTGCATGGGACCAAGGACAAGCTTAGTCATGCCGCACTCTTCTCATTCAGGCCAGCTCAGCCTCGCCAGCCAATCTCGATACAAGGGGGCCAGAGCGACATGCTCCCATCAATCACGTCTCCAGATCTCTTTGTTTGTAATCCAAAACAACGGCTGCCGGCTGCCCGTTTGCAAACCCGAACGCCTCTTCTCCCGCCACTCTTGTCTCGATTATTACTTTTGGCACCAGCTCTCTTCCTTCGTTTCTTCTTTTGCACTTATTATTTTGTCCCCTTTTTCTTCGCTCCAGCTCGAGTTTCCAATTCCGCCGCGTTTCCCCGCCGTTGCAGCGCCATCGATCCAAAACACGACGACATCTTTGCTTCCGCCTCGTGCCCTTTGTTTTGCTGGTTCAACGACTCTCTCCCCTCCCCCCCGCGAGACTCGCCGATCGGCCTCCCCTCGACTCAACGCCAGCCCATTATTCGCATCTGAATCCGCCATGTCGGTCGAAATCGAGCCTCTCGAGCTGTCCTTTCGGCGTATGATTTCTGCCCCGTTCTCCGTGCACATCACGACATCTCCGAGCGAGGAATTTCATTGACGGATTGCCAATGCACAGGGCCCTTCACCGTCGAGGTCGCGCAGATCCTTAAGATCAAGAACCCAAGCAGTTCGCCCTTGGCCTTCAAGGTATGCCGCAGCGGAAATACGCCACCTATAGCTTTTGCCGTCCCCCCACGACTGCGAGTGCTTGTGGATACCTCCTGTTTCATTCATGATCCCTGTTAACGTCTTTCCAGGTGAAAACCACAGCTCCCAAGCAGTATGATTGTCCCTCTCGTTGCGATTCCATACCATCCCTGCCGATATCGTGATCTGACTTTTTTTTTTTCTTTCCTCTTTTCATAGGTACTGTGTCCGACCAAATGCGGGCCGTATTGAGCCTGGCCAGGACTTCGATGTCACCGGTACGATGGTTCGCCCATGCGGAAGAAGCTGGGTTTATAATGTGACTGACACTTAGCATAGTCCTCCTGCAGGCGATGAAGTCCGATCCTCCATTGGATGCCAGATGCAGGGACAAGTTTCTCGTCCAATCGGCCCCCATTACTTCAGACAAGGAATTCATCAGCATTGCTTCAGTGGTGAGCCCCCGGTTCCCTTAGCTCGAGCTGGTTCGCAGACGCATAAACTGACGGCGTAAACACACACAGCTTGAAACGACAGACAAGGCCAGTATATCCGAACGAAAGATCCGAGTCAACTGGCTACCTGTTGGTGGCAGCCCCGATCAGGGCCCCAGTGCGGCCCACCCCGCCGTGTCGACGCCCATCAAGCAATCTACGGTGAATGGAGTTCGTACCGACCTACGCCGCAGCTACATTTTGTACATAAAGCTAACAACGGCCCACTAGTCCTTCGATACTCCCGATGCGCCTCGATCTTATTCCTCCCCAAGCGCCGCCGACTCCTCAAACACTGCGCCACCTCCCTATGCCAGTGACGACAGGGATGATGATGAATCTAGACCGCAAACAGCCAAGTCGGCCGCTTCCAAGACCGCCTCTACTGCCGTAAGCACGGCCCAGGCCACGACCGATGAGCTCAAGGCCAAAATTGCTCAACTAGAAGCCGAGTTGGCGGCCTACAAGAACGGCGGTCTTCGACAGCGCAACGTTAAGAACGGTTCCGATGGCGAGAAGAGCCCGGCTGGTGCTGTTGTTCAGCAAACCAAGCAAGTCGTCGAAGGCGTGCCCGTCAAGATCGTGGCCATCCTGTGCTTCATTAGCTTCTTACTTGCCTACCTCTTCTTCTAAGCCCCCCCCCCTCTTGATGAGGACCGAGGCCTTCCTTTTCAAACTGATAGGGATTGGGGAGGGGCTCTGCAAAGGTTGAATGGTCAACCCTGCGTTGGCGAAGCCTTGTTTTGCCCAACAGTGAGCTGGGTTCGAAAGCATACTTCGGCGACAAAACAAAAAGAAGGAAGGCTGATAATGAGAGACAAGGCCTTGCAGGCGAAGAATCATTATCATTTCGTGTGCGGTGGACGGGGCGGCGCATTCGTTTCAAGGGGTGGGGGCCGGCTTTTTGCGTTGTACCAAGAGAGTGACAGAAGAGCTGTGAGTGGGAGAGCAGTGGAGGCGGCGAAGGCTCGCAAAGGCCTTGGTTACCCGTGGCGTTTTCCACACACCCCCCCCCCCCCCCCTTTTCCATCGGCGGAGGAGAGAGAGTTGGGAAGCAGAGCTGTCCGTGCCGTCTCCTCGGAAATATCGAGCGAGTCGAACCTGCGTGCAGTTCTCTGTACTTTACTTTGTTTGGCAGTAGTTTCTAGTATCTGATAGGCGTGTCTTTGCTCCCTTTTTTTCTTCTTTATTTTGCATTTTTTATTTTATTTTATTTTATTACCACATGTGGTTTTTCAAAGCTTCCTTTCACAGTTTCCTTTCCTTTTTTTTTTTTTTTTTTTTTTGCCTATCGAATTTTAAGGCTATTTCACCTGTTTTTGTTCCTTTGTCAGTGCTTGTAGACTGTATGTGCCTTGTTGTGGGCTGGCAACTTTAATTACTACGTTGTAGGTACTAGATAAGGTACGAAGGTAGGGACGGGAAAAAATTCAATTTGGTGAATCTTGTTTACAGACATCTCCATCGCCAGGTTACATCGTAAACAACATGTCGACCCAACACCGAGGAAGACGCCAGGGAAAGAAATCCCCCTTGGTGCACCGTGTGAACTTTACGTTGCGGCCAAATCTTGTTGCGCAGAGGGTTGATTTCATTTTCTCATAGCTAGTCCATAGCCGCGATTTCGAGGGGTGCGAATCTGTCTCGGCTCATCCATCATCATCCTGTATTTCTATTCACTGCACGTTCCGTACAGCGCACCTTGCATAAGGGCTTTTTTATATATCACCAAAAAAGAAGGGAAAAGAGAAGGGAAAAGAGAAAAGAAAGAAGAAAAAAAACGCTAATCAACACAAGACCTAGCCTCGCCAAAAACGAGTATGAGCTACTAGGCTGAGCACATTCAAAAACGACGTGAAACCACCCCGATATCTTCTTCTTGTTTTTTCTTTTTTTGTTTTGTTTTCTGTATTCAAATATTAAGCCTCGACTTCGGATTGCTTCCACTTGACGGCGCCACCAACAAGGCGGCCGCCGTTCTTTCTCTTGACGCGGCAGCTGATGCCGACGTTTTCGTCCCAGATGAATCGCCAGATGGCGTAGATCCAGCTCTCGTGGCGGGGCAGATCCTCATAAAACTCCTTGGCAATGTCATACACGGCATGGAGCCGCGTCCAGGGGATGGCAGGGAAGTCGTGGTGTTCGTTGTGTAGTCCCACGTTGTAGGTCAGGAAGTTGAGAGGGCCGTAGTACGAAAAGGTCTCGGGAACGGGAACCTTGTTATCAGGGTTACGTTGAGTAGGGGTGACGGTCTCGTAGACGTAATGCTCGGCGATGAAATGGCCGGCCAGGGGGTGCAGGCTACCGGCGAGGAAGGAGGAGAGCAACAAGTAGAGAAGAGCATTCGGAGAGGCGAAGCGGACGAGAAGGAGGTCGAAGGAGACCTGGACGACAATGTTGAGGTAGTGGACCCAGGTCAGGGGCACGCGGTAGACGGCCATGGGGCGGATGGCGTAGAAGAAGATTTGGAATGTGCAGAAGAAGGCCTTGCCGAAGATGGAGTCGAGCACAAAGGCCTCTAGAGCCGTTGGCAGATCGGTATCAAGGCCATCCACGCCGAGGGACTTGTGGTGGGTGAGATGATACGGCTGCGAGGGGGCCGGGGTCGGTCAGCACATTGTCTTCACCGACTGCTCCGCCCCGCCTTGCGAAACGGTTGCAACCCGGGGGGGGGCGAGGTTTACGTACCCTGAACGAAGCGCTGTAGGGGATTCCAATGGGCAGGTTGGCGAAGATGGCGATCAAACGGTTGGCGAGGGCGCTCTTGAAGGCGAGGTTGTGCGAGATTTCGTGGATGGCCAGAAACAGGTTCTGGTTCGCAGTGGCGCCAAAGACGTAGGCGACGGCCCAGAACTTCCAGGACCAAAAGGGCGTCGACTGCAGGAGACAGGCCAGAACAACCTGAAGGCCGACCACGCCGGCCACGACGTATTTAGTCAGAGGCTCGGGGCCGCATAGCTTGAGGACCTGTGCAAATCCCGTCAGCAGCGTGAGCAGGGCATTAAAGGCGGCCCGGGGAGGCGAGAAAGGTGCTTGCCTCGGGATGAGCCTTGATGATGGCGAGGCGACGTGTGCGGTGCGGCTCCTCGGTATAAGTCCAGAAGAAGTCGTGATGCTTGTCGTCTGGCGCGGCACTGGCCTGGGACTTGGCCTCCTTGGTGGCCGTTGAGGCCGCAGCAGACCGGGCCATGAGGCAAACAGGAATCGGCTATGCCAGGAGAGGGCAACAGAAAGCAACAGCAGGACGCGCGAGCAGCTTCAGCGAGGAGGATGAGAAAGATGCGAGGTTAGAAAACGGTGGCCGCGGCTCTGGCATGTTGGCCCCATTGAGCTTCTTGCTCGGTGGGCTGTTTTCGTTCAATAGCTTGGAGCAAAGGCGGTGTCCAGCAGTTAGACTGGCAGTAAAAAAAAAAAAAAGATTGAATAAGTTCAGGGCCCAGGCAACCTATGTTAGGGGGGGTCGCAGCGCAGATAGCAGTGCAGATAGCAGGTGCAGATAGCAGTAGTTTAGTGCTTCTACAAGAGCATTAGCACTCCGTACAGAAGGGCCAAACAAACACCCCATGCGGCGGGGAGGGGGGGTATTAAAGATTCGCCTGGGAAAGCTTAGCCTAGAGAGGAAGTGCTGGGGTCCAGGGCGCCAATCAGAGCGTTGGATCGCGCAGGGGGGAAGGAGGGTGAGGGGGTGGGAATGTGCCGGAGCCGAGAGCATTGGGGTGGTCTGATTTGGGAGAATTTGCGCTGTTGAAGACGACGTAAATGAACTGGGTTGCATGGAAGGAGAAGAAGGCAAAGAAATGAATGAATATACAAATGAATGTAAATAAAGATAAATAAAGATAAATAAATATAAATAGAGATAAATAGAGATAAATAAAGAGGGAGGGAGAGAAAGAGAAAGAGACATTCGGAAGACCAGAGTTTAGGGCATCGTTCTGTGCAAGAGGATACCGCGCAAGTGGTTATGAATGATGGCAATGGATTGTCATTGGCTTTTGCTCGCTTTTTGTCAGACATCACCAAGTGTCTTCTTTGGTACCCGAGAGCAAATGCCTGTGAGCTCTGGCAGTTCCCAACGACTCTACCTTGTGCATCTCCGCATGTCTTTGCATCGCTCTCTTCGACGATGATGATGATGATGATGATGATGATGATGATGATCATAGCCTTCAGAGATGTAGTAAATATTTCGGGCTGTCCGGGACCTTTGTGCCGAGAACGCCAGCTTATTTTTTTATGTGCATATCGCCGCTGTCTATTTCCGGGCAATATATGGTACCTAAAAGGTAATAAATGTACGCGTCTCAATGCCGTCTCGTCAGCCTAGTTGCGCCTTCTTCTTCCTCCTCCTCCTCCTTCATCATCCTTCTCTTCATGTACCTCTTCATGACTTCATATGCCGTTGCTCTTGCAAGAAAACACGCTGCCTACCAGGCCGGCATTAAACGAATCGACGATACCCTGGATGCTGGCATACGTGCCCACAGAGAGGAAGAAGACGCCTATGATGATGATGGCAACGTTCACGGCCGTCGATAGCGCCGCTGCGATAGGGTTCCGCTTTCGTCCGGCCTGCTCGTCTACACTTCGCATGCGCAGGTAGGCGACGCCCCAAAAGATGAAGCCGAACCAGCTGTCGAAGAGGGACGACATGACGGACAAGACTAGGTTGAGCGTCTGGTAAGCGTGGATCGGCGAAATGGCAGAACGTGGATGGCTGGCCACAACTCACGAGAAGAAAAGAAGGGGATGACTTGGGAGATGATGAAGGCAAAGATCCAGGTAACAAGCAGGATGCCGAACCAGCTGCCCCATCCCACGACGGTGTGACTGTGCAGGTGCACCGAGTTGCGAAACGCGCGGAAAAATACAAATCGAGCCGTGACCGAGGCGTACAGGCATCCGAGGAAAATAAGCGTCGGGATCATGAAGGAAAACGAAACCTTCTTGTAAAGGTCTTCCAGCGATCCAAAGGCAGGCGCCGTAACATACTGGTTGCCGGTGTAGGCGTAGATGACTCCGCCGACAATGGAGAAGACGATGATTTCGGCGATTGTGCAAGCCCAGAGCGACTTGGGGAACTCCCTGAGGGCAACCAGCCGCAGTCAGCAGCCGCGTTTGGCAACCAAAGTACGGCAGGGATGGAGCGCGCGGCGGTCATGCTTACCGAGGATCTCGCATCTCCGCAATGAAGCTTGGGAGCGTGATCTGACCGATAAATGTGTAGCTGATGTTGAGAAAGGCCGAGACTCCGTTCACAAAGGTGGTGCCCTTGACGGGGGTGGCCGCGACAACGGGCGACCCCAGTGCCGCGGTGAATCCGGCGGGCCTGTCCTGGATGCCTGCGAAGATGGTCGCCAGCAAGACGGAGACGAAGGTGAAGATGGCCGACGCCGTGCCGAGCTTGGACATCATGCTAAAGGTGCGAGGGAGCGACCCGATCAGGCAGATGAAGGTCACCACAACGCCAAACTGGACGGTGCGGCATCCGCCAATCGCATCGCTCTCCGTCATGGTGTTGAGGTACTCTGCGCCCACCAGAACGTGCAGAGCTTGGATGAAGGTGTTGTTCAAGACAAACATGACGGCGGTCCCCCACCAGGCCCATTCCTTGCCCCAGAAGAGCATCTGGCCAATGTCGCACACGTCGCGCACCTCTGGGTGACGCAAGCAAAACTCCCACAAGACGAGGCTCGTGTAGAGCACCGTGGCCGCGACGACGACGGTCAAGATCAGGCCCGGGACAAGGCCCAGCACGCTGTAAGACCAAGGGAAGCTCATGATGGCCAGGCAGATGTACTCGCTGAACAGCAGCGCCGCGGTCTTTTGCCACGAGCAGGTCCGGTATTGGATGGAAGTGCCATCTTCTGACGCGAGCTGGCGGCCGAGGATTGCTTCGCTCGTCTCTTCGCCTTCGGAGAGGTCGCTCTTGAGGTAAGCGGGCAGCGGCGCTATGCGAGGACCAACCCAGACCCCGGGACCGCCAAACAAAGAGGCAAACCGGGAGAAGCTGACGGAGTGAGACGTCGTGGCCTCGACATCTTCAGACGCTGTCTTTGATTTCTCAGACATGATTGCGGCAAGAGGGGCCACGTGACATTCGCTCCCCAGCAGAACAATGACGCTGGCGCCGTCAAGGGACAAAAGAACAAGGGACAAAAGAACAAAAAAAAAACAACAACAAAGAAGCAAAGGGTATCAAATAACAAGATATATCTGCATGAAAGCTTAACCGAGACCCCCCAAGGAACGAACCAGGCACATCAACTCGAAAACTCTACTCTCTCTCTCTCTCTCTCTCTCTACCATGCGATGGTGTATGCACAGGGGCAAATGACGAAGGGAACGTGAACATGGAGCTTCGGCACAGCGAGGGCCCGAGGCTTATTTTTTTTTTTTTTTATAAAAGAGAGAAAAAAAAAATGGCGATCCTTCCTACGCGACAATCCAGCCTTCCTACCGCTCCAGGCCCAATAGACGGCCTCCTCTCTTGCAAGAATTGTAACCAGAGCCGTCTCTTAGCGGCAGACACGGCAGGGATCTCACGAGCACGTCAACCGCCGCGAACCCAATTCGAAGACTACACAGTTGCCCCCCCCCCCCATGCTGCTAGTAAGCCCTCGCCCTCGAATGTCTTCATCAGAACGATGACGTTATTCCGCCTCCACGATCTAAGCGGGCCACAGGGTTTGAAGCCTCTCCAGCCCTGTCACGGCCAAACCTGTGGAGTGGCATCGCCTTGGCCCTGGGCGCGACTCGCGTGATTTGCTGACGAGTGGAAAAGTCGGACAAGGCAGACATCTTGGCGGGGGCGCTCACAAACGGCGCATTCCAACCCCAAGAGAGGAGAAAGAGAGTGAGTGGGTGAGTGAGAGAGAGAGTAAGAAAGAGAGGCCGTTTGCGTGCTCGGTGAGCTGGGGGAAAAAAAATAAAAAAATAAAAATAAAGATGGGGGACGAAGGAAAAAAAAAACTAAAAAAAAAACTTGATTGGGCGAGGCAGCAGACTAGCGCCTCTGTGGCTGTTCTGAACAGAAAACGCTGCAAGTGGCTGGAGAAAAAGCCCCAGATAGAATCCCCTGAGGCGGAAGCTTATTTTTATTTCGCTGCCGGTGGTTTCTGGCCATGAACTACAGAGTACCTAATGCATACCTAGCTGCCCGGGGGGGGGGGGTTAGTAAAGGGTCTAGACATTATTTTTAAGCCTGGTAATGGTTTTTGAATAAAAAAGGCTTAAGAAATACTTTTTTAAAAAAATTTATTATTAAGCTTATTAACTATAATTATAATTTTTAATTTATTATAATTTTTTTTTTATTTTTAAAAAGATTTTTAATTTTAAAAATCCTTTCAGAATTATTACTAAAAAAAACTATTACCAAGAGAAAACCATTATTAAGTAATAACCATTATTAAGAGCCAGGTAGTAGCAGTTGGTAAAAAAAAAAACCCTAGCTAGGTGGCAGTAGTTAATGCTAGCTAGTGCTACCTGGCTAGGGATTTTTATTTATAAAGACTAGTTATAGGACCTGTAAAATAAGATTTAAACCTATAACCTACAACCTATATTACAATCTATAATAACTATAGCTTATACTGCTATACTATTATATTACTATATATTATAAATACCTATAGATTTAAGTTTTTAAATTATAAAGGTAAGTTATAAAATTAAAAAGAATAAACATATTGCAGGCTATTGCAGGCTGTAATTATATAGCAGCTATAGTTATATTCTAGCTATTAAAGGGTAATTAAGGCTGTAGTAAGATAGTAGTATAGACCTAGTGCCTTAATAAAGAGGAACACTAGCCTTAAGCCCTTGACTTTAATTTAAAAAAAGAAATATATTTATAAAAGATTAATTAATGTCAGGGGATAATCAAGGCTGCAGCAAGATAGCAGCGCAAGCCCTATACCTTAATAAAAAGAAACCCTAGCCTTAAGCCTTTAATCTTAAGCTAAAGAAAAAAAAATATTTATAAAAGATTAATTAATTAAATAAAAAGCTAGAAAAAAGTTAAAGATTAATATAATTACTATACTACCTTTATATTTAATAATAACTTTATAGCTATTTTATAAAAAGTTAATAACTATATATTATTTATTATATTTTATACTTTTTTATTTTTTTTATAATCTTTATTTTTAATAAATTAATCTTTTTACCTTTATTAAAATAAAAGGATTATTAAAGATAAGATAATAAAAAATTTAAATATATTATTTATATAAATTATTAATAAAAAGCTAGTAAGTATATAGCTAGACCTTAAGAATATTACTTTTTAAAATAAAAATATTATAATTAAAGAACTTTAATTTATAAAAATAAAAAAGTATAATAATTTTTTTTTAAATTATAAGCTATTATATTAAAAATAATAAATTAATAAAAAAAAGTATAAAATAATTAAATATTTTATATTTAATTAAAATAAAAAAGCTTTAACCTTTAAATTTATTTTTTTAATTTAAAAAAAATTTTAAAAAAAAGTAAACTTATAGCTTAATATAAACTAAACTCTAGCTATTTAACTTAAAGTTTAAAAAAAAGTTATAAATAAAACTTTAAATATATATTATAAACTTTAAAAAGTATTTTTAATTTAATAAAAATAAATTTAATAATAAAGTTTATAAAGTTTAATATATAAATAACTATTTAAAAAGTAATATAAAGCTATAATAAATCCTTTACTTTAATTAAAAATATAAAAAAGTATTTAATTAAATTATATATAATTAATATCTTAATTAATATAAAGATAATATTATAAAAAAAAGCATTTATATTTTAAAAATATATTAGAGATAGGGGTTATAGAGGAGAGTAAAAAGGTATAAGATATAATAATAATATTTAACCTTTTTCTAGCTTTTTATTTAATTAATTAATCTTTTATAAATATATTTTCCTTTTTTAGCTTAAAATTAAAAGCTTAAGGCTAGGGTTTCTCTTTATTAAGGCATAAGGCCTATATTACTATCTTACTATAGCCTTAATTATTCTTTAATAAATTACTCTCTTTTTTATAATAATATCTTTATTATTATTTTATAAAAATAGCTTTTTTCTTCTTTATTATTAATCTTTAATAATATTACTATATAATTATTACTTTTTTACTTTTTTAATATTTATAATATTAACCTATCTTTTTTTAACCTTATCTCTTTTTAACCTTATTTTTATTAAATAATAACCTTTTTTTCTTAATTATAGCCCTTAAGTATACCCTTTTTTTTAAAAGTATTAACTTAATATTACTTTACCTTAAGTTTATTACTACCTTACTTTAACCTTTTTATAGCTTTTTTTTAAGTAGTATTTTTACTTTAGCTATAGTTTATAAATATATTTTTTTTAAAAACACTACCTTAATATTATTAATTTATTATAGTTTTATTACTTTTTAACTTTTATTTTTATATTATACTTTTTTTATAATAAATTATTTATAAAGTAAAAGTAATATATTTATATATTTTTATTATTTAAATAATCTTTTTACTTAATATAATAAAGTTATTTATAATTATAATATTTATAATTAATAATATCTTTAATTTTAAATATCTCTTTAATAAAAAAAAGTAATTTATTAACTTAATTAATATATTATTTTTATTATAAAACTCTTTAAGGATTATAATATTAAAGATATTATATATTTATATTAATAATAATAATTATAGTTTATAAATAAAGCTATTAATCTTAATAATTCTTTTAATTTAATAAGGTTTTATATACTTTTTTATTAACTTTTTATTAAATTAATATAAATTTAAGTACTTAATAAAAATAAAAACTTAATTATTAACTTTAAATAACTTCTTTATATAGCCTTTATTATATTATTTATTATATAACTTATTAATATTTTATAATATTTTTATAATATACTTTTTTATATTAATTATTTTATTAATCTTATTTAAAGCAGTATAGTTTATATAGTTAAGTTTAATTTTATAAAACCTTAATATAATTAAGTTATATTTTAAAAGTAAAAATATAAATACTTTATTAATAATTAAGTATTTAATAATATTATATATAAACTTAATAAATAGTAATTATTTAACTTAATTTAGTTAATCTTTATTATAAAAGGCCTATAGATAGTACTTAAGGTTTTAATTTTATTATTTAATTTAATTATTAATCTATAAGTAGAATGCTATATTAAGTTATTATTTATAATTAATAAAATAATAAAAAAATTATTAAAAAGTATTTATAAATATACTATCTTTATTAAAAATAATTGTTTTTAATATATTATAAAGTTAAAAAATATAATATAAAAACTTTATTATAAATTCTTTATTAATAATATTCTTTAAGTATAATATATAAATAATATACTTTATAAAGTAATTTATTATTATAAATATTAAATTATATATTTATTTCTTATAGACTACCTTAAGTAGCTATATAATAAAATTTATTATAATCTTTTTTTATAATTTTATAAATATTAATAATATAGCTAACTTATTATAAAATAAATAATATTTTATTTTATTTATTTAATAAATTATATATATATTAATATATCTTTTTATATTAATATATAAACCTTTTTAATAATAAGTTTTAATAATTTTTATTAAAGTTTTATTAACTCCTTAATACCTAGCTATTAAGTTATTATAAAATAATATTAAAATCTCTTTTTTTATATTAAAAAAGATAAATACTTACTTTTTATAATAAAGTAATTAATTATTATTAACTACTTAATTATATATATAATTTTTATTAATAATATTATACTTAATTATTTTTATTAACTTTAACTTTTTAATTAAGGCATCCTTTTTTTATATTAAAAAAAAGGCCTTTATAAATATTTTATAATCTTTTTATAATATTATAATAATACTTTTATAAATTACTTACTTATTTATAATTAAAATCTTTAAAAATATATATTAAAGGCAGGCTACTTATTTAATTTTAGTTAAAACCCTCTTAACTTAAAGAATTAATATTAATAATAATCTAATATTTAAGTTATAGTTAAGTCTTAAAAATATATAATTATTTATAATCCTCTTTAATATAACTATACTAGCTTTATAAATACCTTTAAAATTATAATTATTATAAATAATTATTAAGAATTATTTTATAAATATAATTAAATAATTATTATTTAATTACTTTTTTTATTTTTATTATAGTAGTTTAATCTTTTAAAGAGTATATTTATAAGATTCTCTTTCCTTAAATAATACTTAATTATAAAATTATATAGTAATAATATCTTTAATTAAGTAACCTATTTAATTATTAACTTCTTTTTATTTATAAAATAACTATAGTTTAAGTAGTTTATAATAATTTATATTAAGTATTTTAAGTAAGCTATATAATATCTTTATATTATAAAGGCCTTTATAATAATAAATATTTTAATATTTAATATTATATAATAATACTTTATATTTAATAACTTTTATAAAAAATATATAATAAAGTATTAGTTATTTTTTTATTATAATATTAATATTATATTAATTATAAAGTTTAATATATTAATCTTAATATATAGCCTTATTATAAAGTTAAAATATATTAATATAAGCTTTTTTAAAAACTTACTTTATAGCTTTTTAAATATAACTAGCTTATTAATATTAAGCTTAAAGGTTTTTTTATATTATTTTTTTATTTTATTTATAAAAGGTATTATAATCTTATTATAGTTTTTAATAAAATATTTATAAAATTTAATAAAACTTAAAAATAAAAAAATCTTTTTTATATTATTAAATATATATTATTATATTACTGCTTTAATATACTTATACTTTATATATATTTTATTTAATTTAATTATAAACTTAATATATAATATAAATATTATATTAAACTTATACTTTTATAAGTTTATATATAACCTATATATCTTTAATCTTTTTAATATATTATTTATATATTACTTATACTTTTTTAAATTATTACTATATATTAAGATATTATTTAAATATTATTAAAGGATAATTAAGACTATAGTAAGATAGCAGCACAGGCCCTATGCCCTAGTAAAGAGAAACCCTAGCCTTAAGCCTTTAATCTTAAGCTAAAAAAAGAAATTATTAGAGATAGGGGTTATAGAGGAGAGTGAAAAGGCATAAGATGCAATAGGTAGTATATAGCTATTAGCCTTTTATAAAATAGCTATAAGGCTATTACTAAATATAAAGGTAGTATAGTAATTATATTAATCTTTAACCTTTTTTTAGCTTTTTATTTAATTAATTAGCCTTTTATAAATATATTTCTTTTTTTAACTTAAGATTAAAGGCTTAAGGCTAGGGTTTTTTTTTATTAAGGTATAAAACCTATATTATTATCTTACTATAGTCTTAATTATCCTTTAATAAATTCCCCCCCTTTTTATAATAATATCTTTATTATTATTTTATAAAAATAGCTTTTTTTTCTTTATTATTAATCTTTAGTAATATTATTATATAGTTATTGCTTTCTTATTTCTTTAATATTTATAATATTAATCTATTTTTTTTTAGCTTTATTTCTTTTTAGCCTTATTTTTATTAAGTAATAACCTCTTTTTTTTAACTATAGCCTTTAAGTACACCCTTTTTTTAAAAGTATTAACCTAATGCTGCCTTACCTTAAGTTTATTATTACCTTACTTTAACCTTTTTATAGCTTTTTTTTTAAGTAGTATTTTACTTTTAGCTATAGTTTATAAATATACCCCTTTTTTAAAAATACTACTTTAATATTATTATCTTATTATAGTCTAGCCTTAACTTTTATATTATACTTTTTTTATAATAAGTTATTAATAAAGTTAAAGTAATATATTTATATATTTTTTTTATTTAAATAGTCTTTTTATTTAATATAATAAAGTTATTTATAGCTATAGTATTTATAATTAATGATATTTTTAATCTTAAATATTTTTTTAATAAAAAAAAGGTAATCTATTAGCTTAATTAATATATTATCTTTATTATAAAACTTTTTAAGGTTTATAATATTAAAAATATTATATATTTATATTAATAATAATAGTTATAGTTTATAGGCAAGGTTGCTAGTCTTAATAATTCTTTTAATTTAGTAGGGTTTTATATATTTCTTTACTAGCTTTTTATTAAGTTAATATAGGTTTAAGTATTTAATAAAGATAAAAACCTAGTTATTAACTTTAAATAATTTCTTTATATAGCCTTTATTATATTATTTATTATATAATTTATTAATATTTTATAGTATTTTTATAATATACTTTTTTATATTAATTATTTTATTAATCTTATTTAAGGTAGTTTAGTTTATATAGTTAAGTTTAATTTTATAAGTCTTTAATATAGTTAAGTTATATTTTAAAAGTAAGAATATAAGTGCTTTATTAATAATTAAGTACTTAATAGTATTATATATAAACTTAATAAATAGTAATTATTTAACTTAATCTAGCTAGTCTTTATTATAAAAGGCCTATAGATAGTGCTTAAGGTTTTAATTTTATTATTTAGTTTAATTATTTATTTAAAGGTAGAATGCTATATTAAGTTATTATTTATAATTAATAAAATAATAAAAGGATTATTAAAAAGTATTTATAAATATACTGCCTTTATTAAAAATAATTCTTTTTAATATATTATAAAGTTAAAAAATATAATATAAAAACTTTATTATAAATTTTTTATTAATAATATTCTTTAAATATAGTATATAAATAGTATACTTTATAAAATAGTTTATTATTATAAATATTAAATTATATATTTATTTCTTATAGACTACCTTAAGCAGCTTTATAATAAAATTTATTATAATCTTTTTTTATAGTTTTATAAGTATTAATAATATAGCTAACTTATTATATAATAAATAATATCTTACTTTACTTATTTAATAAACTATATATATATTAATATATCTTTTTATATTAATTTATAAACCTTTTTAATAATAGGTTTTAGTAATTTTTATTAAGGTTTTATTAACTCTTTAATGCTTAATTATTAGATTATTATAGAATAGTATTAAAATCTCTTTTTTTATATTAAAAAAGATAAATACTTACCCTTTATAATAAAGTAGCTAATTATTATTAATTATTTAATTATATATATAATTTTTATTAATAGTGTTATATTTAATTATTTTTATTAACTTTAATTTTTTAATTAAGGCAACCCTTTTTTATATTAAAAAAAAGGCCTTTATAAATATTTTATAATCTTTTTATAATATTATAGTAATACTTTTATAGATTATTTACTTATTTATAATTAAAATCCTTAAAGATATATACTAAAGGCAGGCTATTTACTTAATTATAGTTAAAACCTTTTTAACTTAAGGAATTAATATTAATAATAATCTAATATTTAAATTATATTTAAGTCTTAAAGGTATATAATTACCTATAATTCTCTTTAATATAGCTATACTAGCCCTATAGGTGCTTTTAAAATTATAATTATTATAATTAATTATTAAGAATTATTTTATAAATATAGTTAAGTAGTTATTATTTAACTACTTTTTTTTTTATTATAGTAGTTTAATTTTTTAAAGAGTATATTTATAAGATTTTTTTTTTAAATAATACTTAATTATAAAATTATATAGTAATAATATCTTTAATTAAGTAACCTGCTTAATTATTAACTTTTTCTTATTTATAAAGTAACTATAGTTTAAGTAGTCTATAATAACCTATATTAAGTATTTTAAGTAGGCTATATAGTGTTTTTATATTATAAAGGCCTTTATAATAATAAGTATTTTAATATTTAGTATTATATAGTAATACTTTATATTTAATAACTTTTATAAAAGGTATACAATAAGGTACTAGTTATTTTTTTATTATTATATTAATATTATATTAATTATAAAGTTTAATATATTAATATTAATATATAGCCTTACTATAAGATTAAAATATATTAATATAGGTTTTTTTAAAAACTTACTTTATAGCTTTTTAAATATAGCTAGCTTATTAATATTAAGCTTAAAGATTCTTTTATATTATCTTTTTATTTTATTTATAAAATGCATTATAATCTTACTATAGTTTTTAATAAAATATTTATAAAATCTAGTAAAGCTTAAGAATAAAAAAATCTTTTTTATATTATTAAGTACTTATTACTATATTATTACCTTAATATACTTATACTTTATATATATTTTATTTAGTTTAATTATAAACTTAAAGTATAATATAAATATTATATTAAATTTATATTTTTATAGGTTTATATATAACCTATATATCTTTAATTTTTTTAATATACTATTTATATATTATTTATATTTTTTTAAGTTATTACTATATATTAAGATATTATTTAAATATATAATATAAAAATAATCTATATAGTTTATTAATATATTATTAATATAGCTTTAAAATATAGCTAGGGTGTTTATTAATTTAAAGGGTAGTACTTAATATTTAAAGTAGCTATAGTAATAATAAAATATTATTTTTTATTTATTTTCTTTATAAATATATAGCTAGTAGTATATATTTTTTAAATTAAGCTTTATATATACTCTAGTGCTTTAAAGCTAATCTATAATCTTATATATTAATAAAATAAGTATATAGTTTTTTTAAATTATTTAATTAATCTTATAATAATTAATATATAATTTTAACTTACCTTTTTTCTTAAGTATAAATAATATTAAGGCGCCTGCTAGGCTATTTAATCTCTTAATTTAATCTTTTATTAAAGCTATTTAAATATAGTTATAAAGAACCTTTAGCTTAATCTTTATTAAAAAGTAAATAAGTTTTTATAATAGCTTTATATTTAGCTTTAAGTTTATTAAGTATATTAATTTTCTTAAAGGTACTAGCTTTATAGCCTTTTTTTTTAAAAATACCTTTATATACTTTTAATACTTAAGTAATAGTTTTTTTATTAATTAATTATTTTAAGCCTTTAGCTTATTTTAATTTAAGCTTAAGTTAATATACTTTTTTATTATATTAATAATAATTATTTTAATCTTTACTTCTTTATATTACTTTTTAGCTTGCTTTTATAATATTATTAACTTAAGGGTTTTTTTTATTAACTTAAAGTATTATTTTTTTTTAAGCTATAATTAGGTTTATTATCTTAAACTATAGGCTGCTTAAGATAATATTATTTATTATCTTTATAATTATAAAAAGAATTAAAAACCTTTTAGTTATTTTTTAATTATTAACTAGCTTTATAATAATTAATATTTTTCTTAAGATTTATATATTTAAGCTTAAGAACTTTTTAATTACTTTATTATTATAAAGCAGGATTTTTATCTTTTTTAATAATAGCTTTTTATTTAATATATTTAAGTTACTTTTAAAGTTTAATATAGTCCTTACTTTTTTTTAACTATAATCTAGCTATAACTTTATAAATTTTATTATTAATATTCTTTTTTTTATAACCTTTATTATTAATTTAATATCTTTATTTTTTATAATATTAAGGTCTTTATTTTAAGCTTTTTTAATTATTAATACTATATTAACTTTTATAAATATATAGATTAAATTATTATACTTTTTTATAATATATAAATTACTTTTATACCTTATATAATCTTTTACTTTATAATAATATTATAAATAAACTTCTTTATATTTTTAATACTTTAATAATATAAATTATATTTTTTTTTTATTTTTAAAAATATTAAGAGGTTATTACTAGCTTTTTATTAAGTTTTTTTTTTATATTTTTAACTTATAGTAGTTAATAATTTAAAGTAGTTATTTATACTTTATTATTACTTTTTTTATTATAAGCTAGCTTTAAGCTTATATTATTACTTATTATTACCTTAGCCTTTATATTTATATTATAAAGCTCTTACTATATAATAAGTAGTTTAATATTAATTAAGTTTTTTTTAATTTAAAAGTTATACTTATTAATTACTTAAAGAATTTTAAATATATTTAGTATTTTTTTAAAGATTTTATTAATAAAGGTTTTAAAATATAAAAGAAATCTTAAAAAGGTTTTATAATTTTATTAATAAAGGGTATTTAACTTTATTATTATTTTTAAAGTATAAGTATTTTTTTTATAATATTATCTTTATATTACTTAAGGTATTAATTATATATAATTTAATTAAATACTTTTTTATATTTTTAATTAAAGTAAAAGGTTTATTATAGCTTTATATTACTTTTTAAATAATTATTTATATATTAAACTTTATAAACTTTATTATTAAACTTATTTTTATTAAATTAAAAATACTCTTTAAGGTTTATAATATATATTTAAAGTTTTATTTATAACTTTTTTTTAAACTTTAAATTAAGTAATTAAAGTTTAATTTATATTAAGTTATAAATTTACTTTTTTTTAAGTTTTTTTTAAGTTATAAAGATAAGTTTAAGGTTTAAAGCTTTTTTACTTTAATTAAATATAAAATATTTAATTATTTTATATTTTTTTTATTAATTTATTATTTTTAAGGTAAGGGTTTATAGCTTTAAAAAAAATAAATTATTATACTTTTTTATTTTTATAAATTAAGGTTTTTTAATTATAATATTTTTATTTTAAAAAGTAATATTCTTAAGTTTTAACTATATATTTATTAACTTTTTATTAATAATTTATATAGATAGTATATTTAAGTTTTTTATTATCTTATCTTTAATAATCCCCTTGCCTTTATAAAAGTAAAAAGATTAATTTATTAAAGATAAAGATTATAAAAAAGAGTAAAAAAATATAAAATATAATAAGTAATATATAGTTATTAACTTTTTATAAAATAATTATAAAGTTATTATTAAATATAAAGGTAATATAATAATTATATTAATCTTTAATCTTTTTTTAGCTTTTTATTTAATTAATTAGCTTTTTATAAATATATTTCTTTTTTTAGCTTAAGACTAAAGGCTTAAGGCTAGGGTTTTTCTTTATTAAGGTATAGGACCTGCGCTGCTATCTCGCTGCAGTCTTGATTATCCCTTAATAGAAATATATTTATAAAAAGCTAATTAATTAAATAAAAAGCTAAAAAAAGATTAAAGATTAATATAATTATTATAATACCTTTATATTTAGTAATAACTTTATAATTATTTTATAAAAAGTTAATAATTATATATTATTTATTATATTTTAAATTTTTTTACTTTTTTTTATAATCTTTATCTTTAATAAATTAATCTTTTTATCTTTATAAAATAAAAAAATTATTAAAGGTAAGATAATAAAAAACTTAAGTATATTATTTATATAAATTATTAATAAAGAGTTAATAAATATATAATTAAACCTTAAGAATATTATTTTTTAAAATAAAAATATTATAATTAAAGAACCTTAATTTATAAAAATAAAAAAATATAATAATTTATCTTTTTTAAAGCTATAAGCCTTTATTTTAAAAATAATAAATTAATAAAAAAAGTATAAAATAATTAAATATTTTATATTTAATTAAAGTAAAGAAACTCTAGACTTTAAACTTATCTCTTTAACTTAAAAAAAACTTAAAAAAAAATAAATTTATAGCTTAATATAAATTAAACTTTAACTACTTAATTTAAAGTTTAAAAAAAAGTTATAAATAAAACTTTAAATATATATTATAAACTTTAAAAAGTATTTTTAACTTAATAAAAATAAATTTAATAATAAAGTTTATAAAGTTTAATATATAAATAATTATTTAAAAAGTAATATAAAGCTATAATAAACTTTTTACTTTAATTAAAAATATAAAAAAGTATTTAATTAAATTATATATAATTAATACTTTAAGTAATATAAAGATAATATTATAAAAAAAAGTATTTATATTTTAAAAATAATAATAAAGTTAAATACTCTTTATTAATAAAATTATAAAACCTTTTTAAGATTTTTTTTATATTTTAAAACCTTTATTAATAAAATCTTTAAAAAAATATTAAATATATTTAAGATTTTTTAAGTAATTAATAAATATAATTTTTAAATTAAAAAAAACTTAATTAATATTAAACTACTTATTATATAATAAAAGCTTTATAATATAAATATAAAGGTAAAGGTAATAATAAGTAATAATATAAGCTTAAAGCTAGCTTATAGTAAAAAAAGTAATAATAAAATATAAATAACTATTTTAAATTATTAATTACTATAAGTTAAAGATATAAAAAAAAACTTAATAAAAACTTTATAATAACCTTTTAATATTTTTAAAAATAAAAAAAAATATACTTTATATTATTAAAGTATTAAAAATATAAAGAAGTTTATTTATAATATTATTATAAAGTAAAAGATTTTATAAAATATAAAAATAATTTATATATTATAAAAAGGTATAATAATTTAATTTATATATTTATAAAAGTTAATATAGTATTAATAATTAAAAAAGCTTAAAATAAAGACCTTAATATTATTAAAGATAAAGATATTAAATTAATAATAAAGGTTATAAAAAAAAGAATATTAATAATAAGATTTATAAAGTTATAATTAGGTTATAATTAAAAAAAAGTAAGGACTATATTAAACTTTAAAAATAACTTAAATATAATAAATAAAAAGCTATTATTAAAAAAGATAAAAATCTTACTTTATAATAATAAAATAATTAAAGAGTTCTTAAGCTTAAATATAAAGATTTTAAAAAAAGTATTAATTATTATAAAGCTAGTTAATAATTAAAAAGTAATTAAAAAGTTTTTAATTCTCTTTATAATTATAAAGATAATAAATAATATTATTTTAAATAGTTTATAGTTTAAGATAATAAACTTAATTATAGCTTAAAAAAATAATACTTTAAGTTAAAAAAAAACCTTTAAGTTAATAATATTATAAAAGTAAATTAAAAAATAATATAAAAAAGTAAAGATTAAGATAATTATTATTAATATAATAAAAAAATACCTTAACTTAAGCTTAAATTAAAATAAGCTAAAGATTTATAATAATTAATTAATAAAAAAATTATTACTTAAGTATTAAAAATATATAAAGATATTTTTTTTAAAAAAAGCTATAAAGTTAATACTTTTAAAAAGATTAATATACTTAATAAACTTAAAGCTAAATATAAAGTTATTATAAAGACTTATTTACTTTTTAATAAAGATTAAGTTAAAGGTTTTTTATAATTATATTTAAATAGCTTTAATAAAAGGTTAAATTAAAAGATTAAATAATTTAATAAATACTTTAATATTATTTATACTTAAGAAAAAAAGTAAGTTAAGATTATATATTAATTATTATAAAATTAATTAAATAACTTAAAAAAACTATATATTTATTTTATTAATATATAAAATTATAGATTAGCTTTAAGGCATTAAAGTATATATAAAGCTTAATTTAAAAAATATATATTACTAGCTATATATTTATAAAAAAAATAAGTAAAAAATAGTATTTTATTATTACTATAGTTATTTTAAATATTAAGTATTACTTTTTAAGTTAATAAATACCTTAGCTATATTTTAAAGCTATATTAATAATATATTAATAAGCTATATAGACTATTTTTATATTATATATTTAAATAATATCTTAATATATAATAATAATTTAAAAAAGTATAAATAATATATAAATAATATATTAAAAAGATTAAAGATATATAAATTATATATAAACTTATAAAAATAAAAGTTTAATATAATATTTATATTATACTTTAAATTTATAATGAAATTAATTAAAATATATATAAAATATAAATATATTAAAGTAATAATATAATAATAAATACTTAATAATATAAAGAAAATCTATTTATTTTTAAGGTTATATTAAATTTTATAAATGTTTTATTAAATACTATAATAAAATTATAATACTTTTTATAAATAAAATAAAAAGATAATATAAAAGTATTTTTAAACTTAATAATAATAAGCTAGCTATATTTAAAGAATTATAAAGTAACTTTTTAAAAAAACTTATATTAATATATTTTAATTTTATAATAAGGCTATATATTAAAATTAATATATTAAACTTTATAATTAATATAATATTAATATAATAATAAAAAGATAATTAATACTTTATTATATACCTTTTATAAAAGTTATTAAATATAAAGTATTATTATATAATATTAAATATTAAGATATTTATTATTATAAAGGCCTTTATAATATAAAGATATTATATAGCTTATTTAAAATACTTAATATAGGTTATTATAAATTACTTAAACTATAACTACTTTATAAATAAAAAAAAGTTAATAATTAAGTAAGTTACTTAATTAAAGATATTATTATTATTTTATTTTATAATTAAGTATTATTTAAAAAAAGAGAATTTTATAAATATACTCTTTAAAAAATTAAACTATTATAATAAAAAAGAAAAAAGGAAGTAATTAAATAATAATTACTTAATTATATTTATAAAATAATTTTTAATAATTAATTATAATAATTATAATTTTAAAAGTATTTATAAAGCTAGTATAGCTATATTAAAGAGGATTATAAATAATTATATACCCTTAAGACTTAAATATAACTTAAATATTAAGTTATTATTAATATTAATTCTTTAAATTAAAAAGGTTTTAATTATAATTAAATAAATAGCTTTTCTTTAATATATATTTTTAAAGATTTTAATTATAAATAAATAAATAATTTATAAAAGTATTATTATAATATTATAAAAAGATTATAAAATATTTATAAAGGCTTTTTTTTTAATATAAAAAAAAATACTTTAATTAAAAAGTTAAAGTTAATAAAAATAATTAAATATAATATTATTAATAAAAATTATATATATAATTAAGTAATTAATAATAATTAATTACTTTATTATAAAAAGTAAGTATTTATTTTTTTCTAATATAAAAAAAAAGATTTTAATATTATTTTATAATAACTTAATAACTAGGTATTAAAGAGTTAATAAAACTTTAATATAAATTATTAAAACTTATTATTAAAAAGGTTTATATATTAATATATAAAGATATATTAATATATATATAATTTATTAAATAAATAAAGTAAGATATTATTTATTATATATTAAGTTAATTATATTATTAATATTAATAAAACTATAAAAAAAGATTATAATAAACTTTATTATAAAATTACTTAAAGTAATCTATAAAAAATAAATATATAACTTAATATTTATAATAATAAATTATTTATAAAGTATATTATTTATATACCTTACTTAAAGAATATTATTAATAAAAGACTTATAATAAAGTTTTTATATTATATTTTTTAACTTTATAATATATTAAAAAAGATAATATTTAATAAAAATAATATATTTATAAATACTTTTCAATAATCCTTTTATTATTTTATAAATTATAAATAGTAACTTAATATAGTATTCTACTTTTAAATTAATAACTAAATTAAATAATAAAATTAAAACCTTAAATACTATCTATAAGCCTTTTATAATAAAGACTAGCTAGATTAAGTTAAATAATTACTATTTATTAAGTTTATTTATAATATTATGTTAAAATAGAAAAAGCCTTATAATAGGCCTAACCTCATTTACAAGAGCAGGACCTGTTTTTTCTTATAGTTATAAGCCTAGGAGGTAATAGCCTAATAGTTAAAGCCTATAATTTTTACTAATTATAGAATTATTACTATTTAAACCTAAGATAACCTTAAAAAGAACCTAATTATTTAAGTAAAATTACTTATTAAATTATATAATCTAGATTCTAAAGAGAAGTAGTTAATTAAAAGGAAAAATATAGTTTATAAAAAAAGGCTTAATATCTATAAACTAAAGGGGTGTATTAAAATAGAAAAAGCCTTATAATAAGCCTAACCTTATTTATAAAAGCAGGACCTGTTTTTTCTTATATATTATTAAGTACTTAATTATTAAAAAA
This sequence comes from Trichoderma cornu-damae, assembly GCA_020631695.1. NCBI lineage: Eukaryota > Fungi > Ascomycota > Sordariomycetes > Hypocreales > Hypocreaceae > Trichoderma > Trichoderma cornu-damae. The sequence goes on along the minus strand of CM036091.1, from coordinate 423,750 downwards.
GCACCTGTATTCCTGCTTTTAAAATATAACCTAGCTATACTAAAGATTTATAAAATTAAACTTAACTATATAAATTAAATTACTTTAAATAAGATTAATAAGATAATAAATATAAAAAAGTATATTATAAAAATATTATAAAAGGCTAGTAAGTTATATAATAAGTAGTATAATAAAGGCTATATAAAAAAGTTATTTAAGGTTAATAATTAAGTTTTAATCTTTATTAAGTACTTAAATTTATATTAACTTAATAAAAAGTTAAAAAAAATATATAAAACTTTATTAAGTTAAAGGAATTATAAAGATAAGCAGCTTTATTTATAAATTATAATTATTATTATTAATATAAATATATAATATCTTTAATATTATAAACCTTAAAGAGTTTTATAATAAAGATAATATATTAATTAAATTAATAAATTACCTTTTTTTTATTAAAAAGATATTTAAAATTAAAGATATTATTAATTATAAATACTATAGTTATAAATAACCTTATTATATTAAGTAAAAAGATTACTTTAATAAAAAGAATATATAAATATATTACTTTAATTTTATTAATAATATATTATAAAAGAAATATAATATAAAAATTAAAGCTAGAAAGTAATAAGATTAAAATAAGCTAATATTAAGGTAATACTTTAAAAAAAAGTATATTTATAGACTATAGCTAAAGTAAAGATATTATTTAAAAAAGAAGTTATAAAAAGGTTAAAGCTAAGTAGTAATAAACTTAAGGTAAGGTAGTGCTAGGTTAGTATTTTTAAAATAAAGGTATACTTAAAGGCTATAATTAAAAAAAAAAGCTATTACTTAATAAAAATAAGGTTAAAAAAAGATAAGTTAATATTATAAAGTATTAAAAAAGTAAAAAAGTAATAATTATATAATATTATTATTAAAGCTTAATAATAAAAAGAATTATTTTTATAAAATAGTAATAAAAATATTATTATAAAAAAAGGGGTAATTTATTAAGGGATAATTAAGGCTATAGTAAGATAGTAATATAAGCTTTATGCCTTAATAAAAAGAAACCCTAGCCTTAAGCCTTTAATCTTAAGCTAAAGAAAAGGAAATATATTTATAAAAGACTAATTAATTAAATAAAAAATTAAAAAAAAGTTAAAGATTAATATAATTATTATATTACTTATATATTTAATAATAGCCTTATAGCTATTCTATAGGAGGCTAATAGCTATATACTATCTATTATATCTTATGCCTTCTTACTCTCCTCTATAACCCCTGTTTCTAATGATTAATTAATTAAAAAGTTAAAAAAAGGTTAAATATTAATATAATTATTATATTATCTTTATATTTAATAATATCTTTATAATTATTTTATAAAAAGTTAATAATTATATATTATATCTTTATATATATATATATTTTTTTTTTATAATTTTTATTTTTAATAAATTAATTTTTTTACTTTTATAAAAATAAAAGGATTATTAAAGGTATTAGAAATAGGGGTTGTAGAGGAGAGTAAGAAGGTGTTAAAGCTTATAAAAGTCTAACTAAAAAGGCTTATAACTATTAGATAAATATTTAGCTACTAGATAAATAAATTAGCCTGCTAGATAAATAAATCAGCCTAATAGATGAATAATTAAGCCAAGATTAAGATTAAATAAATTTTTAATCTTAATCCTTATAAAGAACTAGCCTTATAGTGACTATAAATAAGCATTTTTATATAAATTTATATACTTAAAGAAAAAAGAATTTATATATTTTTATATTCCTTTATAATTAATTATATATCTATAAATCAAGTATACTTTAAAAAAAGGCTAGGTCTTTATAAAGCTTAGGTTATATAAAGCTTAAGTAAAGCTTAAGCTTATAATATACCCTCCTTTTCTTAATATTATTTTTAAAAAAACCTTAAGTAAATCCTTTATTTAAATAAAATAAAAAAAGAAATTACTTAATTAATAAATAATATCTTTAATAATAAAAAGGTCTTTAAGGTTAAGTAGGCTTTATAATTTATATTATTTATAATTTTATAATATATATAAAGATATAAATATATACTTTAATTAAGTTAAGTAAGGTTTATCTTACCTTTTTATTATATAAAGTAGCTTTATTTATTTTCTTATAACCTTACTGCCTTAAAGTTTAAATTTTTTAAAAAAGCTTATTATCTTACCTTTTTACCTTTATAAAAATAACTAATTAATAATTATAACCTTTATTCTTAATATAATAATATATTCTTTATTCTTTATATAGTAATTAATATTAATTAAATATAATAATTAATAATAATCTTTTTATAAATATAGTATCCTTAAATATAAAGATAGTAGTAATATATAATAAAAATATTAAAAGGCTATAAGCCTTTATTTAATAAAAAAAACTATAATAATAAAGATATATAGCCTTTAATATAAATTAATAATTTATATTATTTATATATTAATTACTTAATAAATAATAATAAAATAAAAAAGTATATTCTTAATTATAATTATAACTATAAAATATATCTTAATAAATATTAATCTTATTCTTAAGTTAAAAATTAATTAATAATAAACTTAATATTATAATTAATACTTTAAAATCTATAATATATTATTAAGTAAGGTAATTATATTTTAGTATTTATTATAGTAAAGGTTAAAGATATTAAGGGTATAAAGGTAAAGTTATTTATTAAATTCATAATACTTAAGTAAATATAAAAAAAATACTTACTATTACTTAATTAAGTCTTATCTAGCTTTATTTTATTTATACCTTTAATGCCTTTATTATTTTAGTTAATAATATACTATTTATAATTAAAGGCAGTAATATAGTAATTTTAATTAAAAGTAATATTAAAATACTTAAATAATAATAATAAATAATATAAATTATTAATATCTTTAATATTATACTTAATATATATTTATAATTTTTTAACTTTATAATAAGTATTATTAACTATTTATAATATTATTTTAAAAAGCTTAATAATACTCTTTAAAAAAATATTATTAAATTTTATATTAAAAAATAAAAAATATTCTATATTTTTTTAAATTAAAATAAATATTATAGTAATTATAAATAATAAATAAGGTAAAGGTATAATCAGCCTGCCCCTCCTTTTTTTAATAATAATTTCTCTTTTTACTACCTTTTAATAATAATAATAAAAAAGAGAATAAGTTTTATATATTAAAAAAAAAACCTAGTATAAATAAACTAAAGTAATATAGCTTTATAATAATTAATACTTACTAGCACTAGCACTACTAGTTATACCTATACTTAAATAATATAAAGTTATATTAGCTTTTAATATATTATAATAAACCTTATATATAATTATATAAGTGCTAAAGCTTATTACCTTAGCAATACCTTTTTTTATTAAAGATAATAATAATAATAAACTTATCTTCAATTTATTATTTATTTAATAATAATAATATTTATAATATTATCTAGCTTGTACTATATTTTTTAATAAGTTATTAATAAGGTAGTATTATTATATATAATATTATTGAGAATATATTTTTATATTAATTAATTTAAGTTTAAAATATAATACTTAAAGAAAATAAATTTATTATTTTATATTATACTAGTTTAAGCTACTTTAAATTAATTTAATATTATAATATTTTAAAATTATTTTAATAATTCTTATATAAATATATTATAGCTTGCTTATTTAATTAATACTTAGTTTTTTTAAGTATAGCTATAGTAATTTTTAATTATTAAAATATACTTTATAATATCTTCTTTTATTAACTTTACTTACCTTTTTAAATAAATTTTAACTAAGCTTGGCTTAAAGTTTAATAAAATTTATAATAATAATAAGTTATTTATAGCTCTTTTTATAAAGCTTATATAAAAAGTAAAATAAATATTATTAAAGATATTTAGCTTAATTATAAAATAGGAAAAGATTATTATAATAATATATTTTATATATAGTTAATTAAGTTTCTTATTGAAGTAGTTTATCTTAATATAGTAAAAAAATAACTATATTTTATTATTAACTTTAATTAATATCTTTTTATTAATATTATTAAGTAAAGGCTATTATAGTTTAAGCAAGCTTTATACCTTTTTTAAGTTAATAAAAAATATTATTGCCTTACTTTTTAAAAAGGTAAGGCTTGCTATAGGTATATCTATATATTAAATAAGGTTAATATTAAACTTATTAAAGAGATTATTTAAATTTATATTTAATATTAATAAATTCTTTTTTTATAAAAACAAGCTAGCAAGTTAATAAGTACTTAAGTTAATTATATTATAAAAAAAAGATTATTATATATAAAATAGCTTAAACCTTTTAATTAGCCTGCTTTATATTATTATTAATTTAAAGATAGTAAGTTATTAAAAAGAGTTATTTAATCTTTATTAATTTGTAAAGTATTATTTAAAAATATCTTATTTAATCTAATCCTTTATTATTAATAATTTAAAAAAAGAATTTATAAAAGTATTATTAATAATCTTTAAAATACTATATAAAAGCCTTTATTAATATTAAATATATTACCTTTAGCTAGATATATTTTAGTAATTTATTTATAATAATTATAAAGAATTTTAAGTTATTATTAAACTATATAAAAAGGTTTATTATAAAGTTTATAAAAATTTATTTTTAAAATTTATTTATAATAAAGAGTAATTATAAAAAGCTTTATTATTATTTATATAATATATAATTACTATAATAATAATAATTATAAATAAACTATACTATAGCTTATAATATATTATCTTAATAATATAAATATTAAAGTAAGTAAAAAGTTATATTTTTTCTTAAGTAACTTATTATAAAAAAGTTATATATATATTAAATAATAATAATAATAAAAGGTTTTAAATTTAAGAGCTAAAGGCAGCTTTAATATATAAATATACTTTAAGTATTAATACTATAGTTTTTTATTTATTCTTTAATTATTACTTTCTTAAGAAATTTCTATAAGCCTTTATATATAGTAATTAATTATTAATTATAAAATATATCTTTAACTATACCTTAATTTTAAAGCTTTTAAAGGTAAGTATTTTAAAATAAAGTAATACTAATTAAAAAAAAAGTATTATCTTAAATAAAAATAATTAAAGGTAAGGTTAATATATTTTTAATTAAGTTTTATATTATAATAATAAAAATAGTAAAAAAGAAAGACTTAGCTTATTTAAAGCTTTTTAACTTTATTTAATTATTAATATAAAAAGGCATTAAGCTAGCTTATTTATAATTTTAAATAAAATTAAAAATAATATTTAAATTAAAAAAAAAGAGTTTAACTTAATAAGCCTGCTATTTAAAGATTAATTAAAGGTAAAAGAAGTATTTTAAGTTTATATAGTTAATATATATATAAAAAGGGTAAGCTATACTTTATAATTTAGTTTTTTAAGTATTTAAATAAGAGATAATAATAAAGAGCTTTTTATTATAAATAATATTATTTTATTTTATTAATAAAAAGGGTAGAGTAATATATAATTAAATATAAAATATTATTTTTATTAAATTAAAATAAATACTTACTTAAAGCTTATTTAAATAAGTCTGCTTTAAAGACTATATTTTTTTAAAAGTTTTATTAAGCTAGAATTAAGTATAAGATAACAATAGCCTTAAATATATTAAAGGCTATATTAACTTTATTATCTTAAGTAAATAAAATATTCTTTTAAGTAAGCTATATAAAGGGTTTAATAATTTATATAAAGTTAAAAATAAACTTATAAAAAAAATTAATAAAACTTAAAAAGCTTTAAATACCTTTAACCTTTATAAAAGGTTTTTAATCTTTAATTATTATAATCTTTTTAAAATTAAGGTAAATAAACTTACTTACTTAAATAATATAGCTTAAGTACTTAACCTTTTTTATTATAAAGATATATTTATTAATATTAATATTTAAGCTAGCTTTTATAAGCTTATATAAAGTAGTCTAAACCTTATATATATAGTTTTTATAATATTATTATTATTTATTTCTTTTATTTTATAAACCCAATAACCTCCTAAAGCTTCTTAATCTTTAAGTAAATAAGTTATTTCTTAAGTTTCTTAATTTATTAATTTATTAATTTCTTCTTTTATAGACTTAATCCATTTATTACTATTATTATTATTAATAGCATTTTTATAAAAAGATGGTTCTAAATGATCTTTATTATTTATATATAATATTATAAATATAATTTATATCTAGATATTCTTTATATTCTTTAAAATCTAATTATAGCTTGAAAGGGATATTTATAAAGATTTTGGCTTAGGAGGTATTAGGATTATTGATTTTATTTATAGTATTTTTATTAATATTATTATTAATATTATTATTAATATTATTATTAATATTATTATTAATATTATTATTAATATTATTATTAATATTATTATTAATATTATTATTAATATTATAAGGCTATTTAAACCGCCTGCATTTAGCTTTAAAGGGTATTAAAATTAAATAAATCAGATTTATTTTCATTTTTTAAATAATTATTAGAATAATTAGCCTTAAAATTATTCTTTAAGATAGTTATATCCCTAGATATAGCTATTTTATATTTATAAAAATCCCAAATTTTATAGCTGTTTTCTAAATAGCCTATAATAATACCTTTAAAAGCCCTTATTTTTAATTTATTTTTAAGCTTTTTGTTTTTATAATAAATAATACTCTTAAAAACCTTAATTTTTTCTAAGTCTAAAATTTCTAAGGTTTTATTTTCTTTTAATTATATAGGTGCCTTAAAATTAAGGCTAGAATAAGGAGTTTTATTATAAATATGAATTATAGTTAATAAGGCTTTACCCTATAAATAATTAAGTAAATTTACTATAATTAATATAGTTTTTATTTTATTTAATAAAGTCTTATTTATCTTCTTAATAGCATTATTAAGCTTAATAGTATAAATAAGGCTATTATTATAAATAATAATATTATTTAAGTAAAAATCTTTTATAAGGTAAATATATTTTTTAATATTATTTAAAAATATTCTTTTAATTTTATACCCTTTATTATTATTTTTAACTAGATTTTTATATTCTTTAAATTTAATTAAAGCTTTATATTTTTTTTAATTAAATATACTAATGGAAATCTTATTAATTTATTTAAAAAGGTTATAAAAAGGTATAATTATTATAAGTTAGGATTTTTATAGGTCCCTATATATCTATATATATTTTATCTAGATAATTATATTTATCTTTATTTATTTTCTTATTTATCTTATTAATTAATTTTCTTTTTAAAAAATATTTATATTATTTAATTTTAATACTATTATTTTTATTAAAGTTATAAGCTTTATTAGACTTCTTAATAAGTCTTAATAATGCTTTATAATTCAAATATGCTAATCTTAAATGCTATAAATATAAATCTAATTTAATAAATTTATTATTATTATCATTATTATTAATATTTATATAGATAGTATTATTAAGCTTTTTAATTATAATAGGAATATTATATAAGTTATTATTTTTAATTCCTTAAGTAATTATTTTGCCTTTATTATTTATTAAAAATATAGATTTTAACATTATAAATATAAATAGATTAATAAAATAAGATTAAGATATAATATTAATTCCTAATTCTAGAATATAATAATAATTTTTTAATAAATATGGTTTTTGATTATTTAAAAAGTAAATAATTAAATCACCTAATCCTTTGACTTTTAAAGAGGAAGCCTAACCTTATTTAATAATTTTATTTATTATTTTATAATTAATAAGGTTTTCCTTATTAATTATTATATGCCTTATAGCACCTATATTATAAATAAAATTAGTTATATTATTATAATTTTTATAAAGGTTATAAATTACTTTTTTATTATTTTTAATAAATTTATATAAAATAGGTAAATATTTAGTTAAAGGTTTTATATTATTATTATTATTATTATTATTATTATTAAAAGTTATATTTAACACCTTAATTTTTAAGTAATTATACTTCAATTTATAATCTATATTAATATTATTATTAATATTATTATTGTTATTGATTTTTATATCCTTATTAAGGTTTAATTTAGAAATAAGGTTGTAATTTTCTTTAATATTTTCTAGCTTATTATTATTATTAATAAAATAAGCTTCTTTATTATTATTATTATTATTATTTTTATTTTCTTGATTTTTTTTTATTAGGATTTTCTTAATTTTAAGGGCCTTATTAAGATATAAAAAATAATAATCTTTTTTAAAGTGGCTTAAAAGCTTATAGTATTTGTATTTAACTACTATTTTATTTCTTTCTAAGGTTTTTTATTATTATAATATTTATTATTATTATTATTATTAATAATAACCTTTTTATTATTATTATTATTATTAATAATAACCTTTTTATTATTATTATTATTATTAATAATAACCTTTTTATTATTATTATTATTATTAATTATATAATAATTTTCCTTAAGCTCTTTATATTTTTTAGATTTATTTAATACGCTAGAAATTATAGATTCTAGGTTATAGATATTAAGGTTATTTCTTAAAGCCTGAGAAATATTAATAATATAGGATTTATAAGATTTATTAAGATTGTTTAAAATCTAAGCTATTATTATAATTTTAAGAATAATAATATTCTTAGAAATTAATTCTTTAGTTAATTCTTTAATTTTATTTAAATAAGTTTCTATATTAAGCAATTTATTTAAGGAAATATTACATAATTCCTTTATAATTAAAAAATTAAAAGTAAATCTTAAAGAATTATAAACATTTTTTAAAATATCTTAAGCTTCTTTAGTATTTTTAATATATTTTATTTATAATAAAGGTTTATTAAAAAGCTTAAGCTTAATATTAGCTAAGGCTTTATTAGATTTATTATTTTTTAAATTTTTAATAATAAAAAATAGTTTTTCTTTATTAAACAGGATTCTATCTTTAAGGCCTAGGTTAGATAATTTTTAAAACTTTAAGCTTTAGGATATCTTTATTATCTTTGCCTATTATTATTATATAATATTATATAATAATAATAAATAATAATAGCTTTATAATAATAATATAATTTTTTTTATTTAAAGCTTATTATATTTTTTTATTATTATATTATTTTTTATAAAAATTTTTTTAGTTAAATTTAGTTAAACTTAAACAAACTTAGATTTTAATAAATTTAGTTAAAATGAGTTAAACTTAGTTAAAATTAATATAAGGTAGTTGTATTAATATTATATAACTCATAATAATATAAGTTATATTAGCCAGGCTTATAAGCTATTGAAAATTACTTAATAATAATAATAAGGCTTGATTACCTAAGCTTATATAAATATTATTATATAAGCAAAAAGGATTATATTATATAAGCAATAGGTATAACTATTATATTTATATAAATAATTAAGTTTAATATAACTATCCTGTTTTTTATTAAGGGCATTACTTCTTTATATAGTTTTTTATACCTTAATTATATAAGTAAATATTATATAATTAATATTATTTAAAATCTCTTTTCTTATGCTTTTAATTAATTATTTTTTCTTCATAATATTTTTATTATAAAAAAAGTTATAATAAAGTTTTACTATTTATAATTAAAGTTTAAAACTAGGCTTAATTTATAAAGGATTAAGATTAAAAATTTATTTAATCTTAATCTTAGCCTAATTATTCATCTATCAGGCTAATTGATTTATCCAGCGGCTAAACATTTATATAATAGTTATAAGCCTTTTTTAGTTAGACTTTTATAAGCTTTAATAGATAGTAATATAAACTTAATACTTTAATAAAAAAACCTTAGCTTTAAGCCTTTAATTTTAAATTAAAAAAGGAAATATATTTATAAAAAACTAATTTATTAATTAAAAGGTTAAAGATTAATATAATTATTATATTACCTTTATATTTAATAATAGCCTTATAGTTATTTTATAAAAGGTTAATAATTATATACTATCCTTTATATTTTATACTTTCTCACTCTCCTCTATAACCCCTATTTCTAACACTATCTATAATAACTATAGCAGTCTATAATAATTACAGCTAGTTTATAATTATATTCTAACTATAATTACATTCTAGCTATAATAGCTATAGCAGTCTATAGTAGCTATAGCAGTCTATAATAGCTATAGCAGTCTATAATAGCTATAGCAGTCTATAATAGCTATAGCAGTCTATTATTACATTCTAGCTATAATTACATTCTAGCTATAATTATATTCTAGCTATAATAGCTATAATAGTGTATAATAATTATAGCCAGCCTATAATAGCTATAACAGTCTATAATAATTATAGCCAGCCTGTAATTACTATAGCTAGTCTATAATCGCGTTCTAGCTATAATTGAATTCTAGCTATAATAGCTATAGTAGTCTATAATTACTATAGCTAGCTAGTAATAGTTACAGCCAGCTAGTAATACTTATAGCCAGCTAGTAATAGTTATAGCAAGCCTGTAATAGCTATAGCTAGCTATAACTTAAAATTCTATTTATTAATATAATAATTAAATAAGTCTTTTATTATAATTATAACCTAAAAATACTTATTAATCTAGTAAACTTTTTAAGTTTTATTAATAAATTAATAATTATTTAATTAATTAAGATAAAAAAAATTAATATATAATTATTACTAGACTTATATTAAGATAATCAAGCTTTTAATATAATTATAGCCTTTAAAAATTATAACTAGACCCTTTATTAAAACTCCCCCTAGCGCGCGTAGGTAGTATCCGCACTTTCTGCCCTATGGCACTAAATTAGGCCGACAATCCCACTGCTTAATCAACACCCCCCTAGTACCTATAATAAATAACATCACCACTATATAGATAAGGGAAAAAAATTTCTATTAAAATTTGAAACCTTAGGCAACCACTTCCAGGCTCTCTCTGTCTCTTTCCTCCCGGCCTCCTCTATCTGTTGCTACTGTGCCTCCCCGCCAACCGCCGGTTGTCAACGCCTTGACCCAAGTTATCCACAACATTAAGGCCCGCCTTCTCCATCAACTATCATCCATTAAGAAGCAACTTAATAAAATAATAACTACAATCACCGCGCTCCTTATTAATACTAACGCATGCATAACCTTACTCTTTAACACTCTGCGCAAAGACAATAACTTAGCACCACTAGCAACCGCCCTTTAATTAATTGCTATTAATGCATTAATGTTTTTTATTAATAGTTTAGATACTAAGGATAAGCCCCTATTCTCTTTTTTTTATACATTTTATTATTATCAATATGCCTTTAAGGGTATATTATAAGGAAGCAGTATTAGTAGCTTATATAAAATAGCATTATTAGACTAGTGTTTAAAAAGGAATAGATAACATCACCTATTTAAGGGCTTCGCCCTCTCATCCTTAGCTATTTAGAACTCTTACTTTAATTAATTCTTTTGCTCCCTTCATCCTTCGCCATCTCTATACTGTCCTCTTTCAACACTGACCCTAATCTCCAACATCTAGCAGGCATGAAACAAACTTTGCAATATCTCAGCCATACAGCCAACCGCGCCTTAATCTACTCACAACCTCAATGCTTTACACACTCTCTGCCCCTTATTAAGCTCTACGTTTACTTTAATGCATCTTATAATTCTAACCTTAACACCGCTAAATCTGTTAGAGCCTATATTATCCAACTCAATAGCGCTACTATCGCCTAGTCTGCGAAAAAGCAGTCTACTATCGCCCGCTTGACATGTAAAGCTGAATACATAGTGTACTTTAAAGCCGCCTCCTAACTTCTTTAGATACAGTAGCTGCTCTTTAACTTGCGTATTGACCTTGCCCTTGACAGGACTGTCTTGTAGTGCAATAACTCTCTGGCTATCGAGCTGTGCTGCAATAATCGCGTTACTTTTAAGTCTCGCTATATCGCTCCGCACTTTCATTTCGTCCGCCAGTACTATAGCTTGTTGTTTGACATCTGCCACATACCCACTGCTGAGAACACTCTATTAAAATTTGAAACCTTAGGCAACCACTTCCAGGCTCTCTCTCTCTCTTTCCTCCCGGCCTCCTCTATCTATCTCCTCTATCTTAATCTCTCCCCCTCCCCCCCTCTCTCTATTATGCGAATAGTGATTTTATTTCGGCTTCCTTTCAAACCCTTACATGCCGCCATCCTGTGCCCGATCTTTCATTCAATAGAAACAAAATGGATTTTGACGATCCACTTGCTACATACTTAATATATAATTAATTTAAAAAAGTTTATAATTATAATAAATTTAAATTATTAATTAAAGCTTTAAAAAAATATTAATTTATCTTTTTTAATATATAAATTTTATTAAAATAATAAATTAATATAGCTATTAATTAATAGTTAATTATAATAAAAATATTTTTAAACTTTAAATTTATTAAATATTATAATTTAAAAAAATAAATTTTAACTTTTTAATAATATAATAATTATTTATTATTAAATAAAAAAAATTATATAAAAACTTTATATTATTATAAATTTAAAAATATTTATTATTAATAAAAATAAAGTTTAATAATAATTTTTAGCTTTTATATAAATAATTATTTATTAATATAAAGCTTTAAATTTTTATTTAATTAAATATATATTTATTAATATATATAATTAAAGTATAAGTAATATAAAATTAATATTATAAAAATAAGTTTATATATTAAAAATAATTTTTATATATCTTAAATAAAATTATAAAACCTTTTAATAAATTTTTTATATATATTAAAATTTATTAATAAAATAAATAAATATTATATAAGATCTTTTAAATAATTAATAAATATAATTTTTAAATTTAAAAATTTTTATTAAACTTTTATTATATAATAAAAGATTTATAATATAAATTAAAAGCTTAATAATAATATTAATATAATTAAATAGTTTATAATAAAAAAGTTAATAATATTTTAAATAATTATATTTATAATATTAATTATTATAAATTAAGAATTTAAATAAAAAACTTAATAAAAGTTAATATATAACTTATTTAATATTTTTTAAAATAAATAATAATATAATTTATATTATTAAATTATAAAAATAATTATTTATAATATTATTATAAAGTAATAATATATAAAGTATAATTTAAATTTTTATATTATAAAAATATAATAATTTAATTTATATATTTATAAAATTAATATAGTATTAATAATTAAAAAACTTAAAATAAATAATTTAATATTATTAAAGATATTAATATTAAATTAATAATAAAGATTATATTATTAATAATATATTTATAAAAGTTATATATTATAATTAAAGAAGTATATTAATAAACTTTAAAATAACTTTTATTAAATAGCTATATTAAAGAGGATATATTTTATAATAAATATAATATTAGCTTAAATAAATATATTTAATATTAATTTATAAAATTAATAATTAAAGAATTAAATTTTTAATTTTTAAAGGCTATAATTATATTAAAAGCTTGATTATCTTAATATAAGTCTAGTAATAATTATATATTAATTTTTTTTATCTTAATTAATTAAATAATTATTAATTTATTAATAAAACTTAAAAAGTTTACTAGATTAATAAGTATTTTTAGGTTATAATTATAATAAAAGACTTATTTAATTATTATATTAATAAATAGAATTTTAAGTTATAGCTAGCTATAGCTATTACAGGCTTGCTATAACTATTACTAGCTGGCTATAAGTATTACTAGCTGGCTGTAACTATTACTAGCTAGCTATAGTAATTATAGACTACTATAGCTATTATAGCTAGAATTCAATTATAGCTAGAACGCGATTATAGACTAGCTATAGTAATTACAGGCTGGCTATAATTATTATAGACTGTTATAGCTATTATAGGCTGGCTATAATTATTATACACTATTATAGCTATTATAGCTAGAATATAATTATAGCTAGAATGTAATTATAGCTAGAATGTAATAATAGACTGCTATAGCTATTATAGACTGCTATAGCTATTATAGACTGCTATAGCTATTATAGACTGCTATAGCTACTATAGACTGCTATAGCTATTATAGCTAGAATGTAATTATAGTTAGAATATAATTATAAACTAGCTGTAATTATTATAGACTGCTATAGTTATTATAGATAGTGTTAGAAATAGGGGTTATAGAGGAGAGTGAGAAAGTATAAAATATAAAGGATAGTATATAATTATTAACCTTTTATAAAATAACTATAAGGCTATTATTAAATATAAAGGTAATATAATAATTATATTAATCTTTAACCTTTTAATTAATAAATTAGTTTTTTATAAATATATTTCCTTTTTTAATTTAAAATTAAAGGCTTAAAGCTAAGGTTTTTTTATTAAAGTATTAAGTTTATATTACTATCTATTAAAGCTTATAAAAGTCTAACTAAAAAAGGCTTATAACTATTATATAAATGTTTAGCCGCTGGATAAATCAATTAGCCTGATAGATGAATAATTAGGCTAAGATTAAGATTAAATAAATTTTTAATCTTAATCCTTTATAAATTAAGCCTAGTTTTAAACTTTAATTATAAATAGTAAAACTTTATTATAACTTTTTTTATAATAAAAATATTATGAAGAAAAAATAATTAATTAAAAGCATAAGAAAAGAGATTTTAAATAATATTAATTATATAATATTTACTTATATAATTAAGGTATAAAAAACTATATAAAGAAGTAATGCCCTTAATAAAAAACAGGATAGTTATATTAAACTTAATTATTTATATAAATATAATAGTTATACCTATTGCTTATATAATATAATCCTTTTTGCTTATATAATAATATTTATATAGGCTTAAGTAATTAAGTCTTACTTTTATTATTAAGCAATCTTTAACAGGTTATAAGCCTGGCTTATATAACTTATATTATTATAAGTTATATAATATTAATATACCTATCTTATACTGATTTTAACTAATTTTAACTATTTTTAACTAAATTTATTAAAATCTAAGTTTGTCTAAGTTTAACTAAATTTAATTAAAAAGAAATATAAAAAATAATAATCTTTTAAAAAAAATATTATATTATTATTATAAAGCTATTATTATTTATTATTATTATATAATATTATATAATAATAATAGGCAAAGATAATAAAGATATCCTAAAGCTTAAAGTTTTAAAAATTATCTAACCTAGGCCTTAAAGATAGAATCCTGTTTAATAAAGAAAAACTATTTTTTATTATTAAAAATTTAAAAAATAATAAATCTAATAAAGCCTTAGCTAATATTAAGCTTAAGCTTTTTAATAAACCTTTATTATAAATAAAATATATTAAAAATACTAAAGAAGCTTAAGATATTTTAAAAAATGTTTATAATTCTTTAAGATTTACTTTTAATTTTTTAATTATAAAGGAATTATGTAATATTTCCTTAAATAAATTGCTTAATATAGAAACTTATTTAAATAAAATTAAAGAATTAACTAAAGAATTAATTTCTAAGAATATTATTATTCTTAAAATTATAATAATAGCTTAGATTTTAAACAATCTTAATAAATCTTATAAATCCTATATTATTAATATTTCTCAGGCTTTAAGAAATAACCTTAATATCTATAACCTAGAATCTATAATTTCTAGCGTATTAAATAAATCTAAAAAATATAAAGAGCTTAAGGAAAATTATTATATAATTAATAATAATAATAATAATAAAAAGGTTATTATTAATAATAATAATAATAATAAAAAGGTTATTATTAATAATAATAATAATAATAAAAGGTTATTATTAATAATAATAATAATAATAAATATTATAATAATAAAAAACCTTAGAAAGAAATAAAATAGTAGTTAAATACAAATACTATAAGCTTTTAAGCCACTTTAAAAAAGATTATTATTTTTTATATCTTAATAAGGCCCTTAAAATTAAGAAAATCCTAATAAAAAAAAATCAAGAAAATAAAAATAATAATAATAATAATAATAAAGAAGCTTATTTTATTAATAATAATAATAATAAGCTAGAAAATATTAAAGAAAATTACAACCTTATTTCTAAATTAAACCTTAATAAGGATATAAAAATCAATAACAATAATAATATTAATAATAATATTAATATAGATTATAAATTGAAGTATAATTACTTAAAAATTAAGGTGTTAAATATAACTTTTAATAATAATAATAATAATAATAATAATAATATAAAACCTTTAACTAAATATTTACCTATTTTATATAAATTTATTAAAAATAATAAAAAAGTAATTTATAACCTTTATAAAAATTATAATAATATAACTAATTTTATTTATAATATAGGTGCTATAAGGCATATAATAATTAATAAGGAAAACCTTATTAATTATAAAATAATAAATAAAATTATTAAATAAGGTTAGGCTTCCTCTTTAAAAGTCAAAGGATTAGGTGATTTAATTATTTACTTTTTAAATAATCAAAAACCATATTTATTAAAAAATTATTATTATATTCTAGAATTAGGAATTAATATTATATCTTAATCTTATTTTATTAATCTATTTATATTTATAATGTTAAAATCTATATTTTTAATAAATAATAAAGGCAAAATAATTACTTAAGGAATTAAAAATAATAACTTATATAATATTCCTATTATAATTAAAAAGCTTAATAATACTATCTATATAAATATTAATAATAATGATAATAATAATAAATTTATTAAATTAGATTTATATTTATAGCATTTAAGATTAGCATATTTGAATTATAAAGCATTATTAAGACTTATTAAGAAGTCTAATAAAGCTTATAACTTTAATAAAAATAATAGTATTAAAATTAAATAATATAAATATTTTTTAAAAAGAAAATTAATTAATAAGATAAATAAGAAAATAAATAAAGATAAATATAATTATCTAGATAAAATATATATAGATATATAGGGACCTATAAAAATCCTAACTTATAATAATTATACCTTTTTATAACCTTTTTAAATAAATTAATAAGATTTCCATTAGTATATTTAATTAAAAAAAATATAAAGCTTTAATTAAATTTAAAGAATATAAAAATCTAGTTAAAAATAATAATAAAGGGTATAAAATTAAAAGAATATTTTTAAATAATATTAAAAAATATATTTACCTTATAAAAGATTTTTACTTAAATAATATTATTATTTATAATAATAGCCTTATTTATACTATTAAGCTTAATAATGCTATTAAGAAGATAAATAAGACTTTATTAAATAAAATAAAAACTATATTAATTATAGTAAATTTACTTAATTATTTATAGGGTAAAGCCTTATTAACTATAATTCATATTTATAATAAAACTCCTTATTCTAGCCTTAATTTTAAGGCACCTATATAATTAAAAGAAAATAAAACCTTAGAAATTTTAGACTTAGAAAAAATTAAGGTTTTTAAGAGTATTATTTATTATAAAAACAAAAAGCTTAAAAATAAATTAAAAATAAGGGCTTTTAAAGGTATTATTATAGGCTATTTAGAAAACAGCTATAAAATTTGGGATTTTTATAAATATAAAATAGCTATATCTAGGGATATAACTATCTTAAAGAATAATTTTAAGGCTAATTATTCTAATAATTATTTAAAAAATGAAAATAAATCTGATTTATTTAATTTTAATACCCTTTAAAGCTAAATGCAGGCGGTTTAAATAGCCTTATAATATTAATAATAATATTAATAATAATATTAATAATAATATTAATAATAATATTAATAATAATATTAATAATAATATTAATAATAATATTAATAATAATATTAATAAAAATACTATAAATAAAATCAATAATCCTAATACCTCCTAAGCCAAAATCTTTATAAATATCCCTTTCAAGCTATAATTAGATTTTAAAGAATATAAAGAATATCTAGATATAAATTATATTTATAATATTATATATAAATAATAAAGATCATTTAGAACCATCTTTTTATAAAAATGCTATTAATAATAATAATAGTAATAAATGGATTAAGTCTATAAAAGAAGAAATTAATAAATTAATAAATTAAGAAACTTAAGAAATAACTTATTTACTTAAAGATTAAGAAGCTTTAGGAGGTTATTGGGTTTATAAAATAAAAGAAATAAATAATAATAATATTATAAAACTATATATATAAAGTTAAGATTACTTTATATAAGTTTATAAAAGCTAGCTTAAATATTAATATTAATAAATATATTTTTATAATAAAAAAAATTAAGTACTTAAGTTATATTATTTAAGTAAGTTTATTTACTTTAATATTAAGAAGATTATTATAATTAAAGATTAAAAACTCTTTATAAAGGTTAAAGGTATTTAAAGCTTTTTAAGCTTTATTAACTTTTATTATAAATTTATCTTTAATTTTATATAAATTATTAAGCCTTTTATATAGCTTATTTAAAAAATATTTTATTTACTTAAGATAATAAGGTTAATATAGCCTTTAATATACTTAAGGCTATTTTTATTTTATACTTAATCTTAACTTAATAAAACCTTAAAAAGGATATAGTCTTTAAAGTAAACTTATTTAAATAAGCCTTAAGGGGGTGTTTTTTTTAATTTAATAAAAATAATATTTTATATTTAGTTATATATTATTTTACTTTTTTTTAATAAAATAAAATTATATTATTTATAATAAAAAGCTCTTTATTATTATTTCTTATTTAAATACTTAAAAAACTAAATTATAAAGTATAGCTTACCCTTTTTATATATATATTAATTATAAGAACCTAAAGTACTTTCTTTACCTTTAGTTAATCTTTAAGTAGTAGGCCTGCTAGGCTAAACTTTTTTTTTAATTTAATTATTATTTTTAATTTTACTTTAAATTATAAATTAATTAACTTAATACTTTTTTATATTAATAACTAAATAAAGCTAA